>JAWPHD010013296.1:0-69303 GCA_037043455.1 Cyrtodaria siliqua
ATAAACTCCATTCAATTAAACCGTTACTCGGAGAATGGCGTTCTTCTAGTAGACCCATTCGTCGAGAGGAAGTTGTCCTAGCAAGGGTGCAGGATAGGGCATACACGTTATACTCATTCATATTTATTACAAGGTGAGCAATTACCAGAATGTATACCCTGCTTTGCACCGTTAACGGTCAAACACATCTTATTGGAATGTGTAGACTTTGATCCTATGCGTCAAAGGTACTACAATGTTAATACAATGAAAGAGTTATTTGATATTGTAGATTTTAGTCTTGTTTTAGATTTCCTAAAAGAGATCAGACTATATAAATCATTATAATGTGTTCTTATATATATTTACTTGTTTATATAACCGTTGACAGGCATTTGTTGATTTACATACATAGTTTATATTACACCTTATCATCCCTTATTTTTTAATAGTTTTATCTTTATATATTTACATTAATTTTTAATTAATACTTCATTTCTTCATTTTTCATCAATTTTTGCGCACAATATGACCTATTTATGTGTCGACGTGCCGTAAAACACCATTCATTCATTCGTTCATTATGTCCATCCTCAGCCTACCATGCTATTAGTTAACATCAACATGCGATAAAGCGCAGCAAGAGAGATTCATTGGATATGATAAAGCTCTTTTGCTGCATGGTAAGTGGTTCTTGCTAATATATCTAGTGATTGGCAAAAGGAAATCCATTATTTTAATACATTTGTCTCCCGTACGCCTTGATCGTTTAGCATAAAAGATTCAACATGAATACAATGTACCACTTAAAGGTAAAGAAGTGTGTTCTGTCTCTAAATATATAAATATTATTGGAAAAAAATATTATTGAAGAAGAACTTAGCCACAGAGCCTCAGTCGTACACTAAAATGATTTATAGAATATAGGGAACACCGTTGGAACATGTGTTAGATTTTAGCGTTCGTTTAGTGAAGTGGGCGGCTGTAAAATGTCCCCCCCCCCCCCCCCCCCCCCGTGTTACAATCTCATTAAAATCAGGCTATGGTACTCCACACTACAAGGATCTGACAACGCTCCATTGGAGGTCACGTTAGATTGACCTTACGATTCGCCAATCAGATTTCAGCCTACAAACTTTCTCGGTATAGACGGCTTCACTGCGCATGTTGAGTTTCAGTAAAACACTGTGGATCAGTCTACGCTCGGTATTGAAAGAGACAATGTCCGTAACTTTCAGCTTATAAAACACAAAATAATTCCGTTGACAAACATTATATACCAACCGTTATTGAATATTTATTGAATAAAAAAAAAAATATATATTGTTTGACGAAATTTAATAGCGGTACAAAAAATAATCCGATTCATGGGATTTTGTTTGTTTGTTTGTATTATGTTTTTCGTCATTTTCCACACATGTAAGGTTATATATGACGGTCGATTTTTTTTGTGGTGGAGGCAGACCACCCACTTCTCCTGGGTATAACCAGTACTGTACACCATCCGCCATCCGTAAATGACACTCGCGGGTCAGCAGTCGAGTTCGCTATCAACTGAGCTAAGCGGGCCAGATTACTATATCTTACTATTTAGAGTACTAATGTCGTAATAATGTGGGTGGAATATTTATTTTTAAAACACACATGGTAGCGCAATAATTTTCTTCGTATCTTGATATAAAACATGCCATTTAGTGCATTTTTTTGAATTTATCGTGCAATCTATAGCAATAACACACGAAGACTTCACCTTTATTCCGATATAGATCTATGTGTTTTATGTGGATTTTCGTTTGTTCAGTTCTCTCGAACGTCATCTGAAGTGCATATGAAACGCCCGATTTCATTGGTTGAATTCAGTTGTTTTCTCATGAATATTGATTAGATGAACTTTTGATCTGACGTGACCTACAAGGGAGTGTTGTCAGATCCTATAGCGGAGAGTATCAAAGCGTAATTAGGATATGATTTTAATGAGATTGCCCGTGTTATGAATCAGTAGTTTTATTGTTTACTGGTCCTTTGGGATCATCGATAATATAGGTGGCTTTAAAGTAAAACCCACAGAAGTCGGTCCTAATGGCGTGCTTGTAATGGGTTACTTCTTACATAACTCTAATGAGCAGACTCCGAATCTGCAACTTTATTCTCTCGGTTGTGTCTGTTGCTTTCAGAGGATCTCTCTTTTCAATATTTATTGGAAAGGCATTAACCATACTCGACAGGACAAAAAGTATTTAACAATTACTGTGTATGTCATTTACATCAATTAAAAAAGGTCTTTTAAAAACACTAAAGCTTTCTGTGTTCCCGTAATTCCTGTTGTTTCTATAACACGGTTTGCGCTTCATTCAAGTCATTGAATACTTGCTCTGTGGCTTTTTTTAACTTTCCCCTGGTGGGGATTTGTTTTATTAACACTGTCCAGTTTTATTGAAATGACAAAGGGTAAAACTGAACTTTGGTGCACCCTGAGCCTGGATTAAACGCCCCTCTCCCTCCTCTACCCCCACACACACCCAAACGTCTTTTTTTGTCACTGACCGTTCCTTATTGTCAGCCCGTCTGTTTTTGTGACGTCACATGCCGTGCTTATTGTAATTGTTGTCACTTTTAATGCGTGTTCATGTTCTACTTTAAACCCTACTTTCAGCATTAAATGATACTAGGTGAATTAATGCGTTTAGCTAATAGAATGTGAATGACATTTAACATGTCAAAATTGCTATTAGCAGTGAAATAAAAAACGCAAAATGCTGAAGGAAGATTTCAAAACAATTAAACTAATCGGCTGCTGAGTCTAATGATGTTTGTTTTCTGACGTAATAATAGTTTTGAAAAATAATGTAATGGCATGTTATCATTAGATCTGATGGCTAGAACTGATGACACTGTGAGATACCTTTCATACATGTTCAGATGCAATTCATCTTAATGTATATGAAGATGCAAATATGTCATGTTTAAATTAAGTATAACACTATCAATTAAAACTGCTTACGGATAAACGCCTGAAACGTTATAAAGAAGCGATAGTCAAATACCGATTTACCCGTTTGCCTGTATTGTATGTGATGTTTAGATGTAATTTGTTTTTATGTGTCGTATTTGTTCGGTTTGTAATAAACCTTCAAAGGAAATGTTTGTTGATCCCGAAAACTTATCTGCAAGAGAAAATCAAATAATGTCACATTGACTGACTGCGGGTTTCTACGCGTAAATGTCCCTTTGAGCGTTGTCAATGTCAAATCATTGCACTTAACGAGAAAAATGTAGATGATTGCTATATATCATAGCAACGAAAGTATCCAGCTCGTTAACGCTTTCATGTTATGGTGTAGGTGTATGAAATATATTTCATTGGTTTGATAATCCCACACATTCTGCATCAAAGTCGTCCGTCAGAGGAAATAACTTTCAATTCATGAATTTGCATTTATTAAACAAAGGCGTAATAATTAGGCGTAAACCTTTGGTAATGGAAACTCTACGTCAATTAAATTTACCAATTACTACCTCTTATTTCTATTTAGCTATGGTTAGTGCTTTTTGTCACAACACGTGTTATGTATAGAAAGGATGTACAAACTAGCATTGGACTGAGTACGATTGTTGTTGTGTTGTTGTTTTTGCAAAACAGAACAATACAGAAAAAAATACATTTCAAAATACAAAATACAAACTACTAAGCATATAGTTGCTTAGACTTAGAAGTGACAAGACAACCAAATTAAATTCGCTAAGTTTATTGTCAACTCTTTTATGTTTGTGATGTCGTGTGCATTTTTTATTAGTTTTGCCTTCTTGTTTGTCTTTTTGCGTGGTCGTTTTTGCGTTTTGTGGTTGACTGTCGTCATTGAATGCTTCTTTCCCTGTCCGATTTTTAAATCTTTCTGGGTTTTTTATGTCGTATGCTTTATACATAGAATCTTGTTTCGTGACTTATACAAATATGAAAGTTTGTTTTCAAATATATTATATGAAAAAATAACAATTTTATTGTTGAATTGATAATGAAATAATGAAATAATATGTAAGCATTACGATATTGTTTGACTTAAGTATCGTAAATGTAACGTTGTATGAAACAAGTATGTAAAACTGTTTTCCCAGTATGTATAGCCAAATGTCTTAGAATAGCATGAATTTGTAAATAGAAATACGTGTGTGTATGTGTGTTATTAGTGTCGGTAACATTATTAGTGTCGGTAACATTATTAGTGTCGGTAACAGTGTCGGTAACATTATTAGTGTCGGTAACATTATTAGTGTCGGTAACATTATTAGTGTCGGTAACATTATCTTTAACCTAATAAGGTCATCTAACTTTCTGAAAAACCCTCGAACATATATTGAGTCGTATAAAAACAATATCAGACAGAAAAAAATCAATAGTTCAATCTTACTTGTTTCACCCATTTTATAGATTTATTTCTATATCAGCTTAGTTGCAGGTTAAACATTAAATAATTAGGTAATTCTTTCAGTAGTTTTTTTACGTTTTTCAGAGCCTTTAAAATAAACTTTGTTTGAAAATAGTTCATCAACCCTTTAAAGTCAAACAGGAAATGTAGCATTCAAAGACCACATTCAACCAAAAACACGCATAGAAACAAACAATAAATAAGTCATAACACTACTGATTTGTAGTCGGGACTCTCCCGTTTACTGGGATGACAATAGGGTAACAGTGAGGTTTGGTGCACCCTAGAACCTGATTTAAACTCCCAGAGGCATTTTTTTCGCCACTGACCGTTCCAAAGCCGTAAGCCTGCTGTCCACCCTTTTATGTTTGTGATGTCTTATTTTGCTTTTTATTCATGTTTAAAAATGTTCTTTGTTTCTGTGTGTGTTTGTGGTTGACTGTAGTCCTTGAATGCTACTTTTCCTGTTCGAATTGTATATCTACTTTGTATATTTTTCAGAAAATACGCCACACGAACGTTTTTAAGGTATAACACCTCGCGGTATCTGTGTGATATATTGAACATTGACAACCCTTTTTTACTAATAAATGATGCCGTAGCTTATTTTCTTTATTTTGCATATCTCGATTCTAATTTGAAAAATAAGACGCAAAGGTTATAACAAGAGAGATGATTTTTTACATGGTTTAATTATTGCCACTTAGAAAGGGACGTTTCCCGATCACATCTTTGGAGATCATGTTTCTCAATTTATTCGGTTTTCTGGAGCTTGTAGTCCAGCTGAGGACTTTAACATTCGTAACCTTTGTATAAATTAAAAGCTATTCCATCAGAATTAGCATTACCAGCTTTTGCAAATTTGTATTACTGTAACCTTTTAAAATACAGAAATTTAAGAACTCTTTAGTGACATGAACTATCACAACATGACTTCTGTGGTGATGTTATTTTCAAACATCGTATCACGTTCATTCAATTTAAACACTTTTATATCAAAAGAGTTAAGACTCTGTCATTTTGCAACGCACTGCATATTTTATGGTTGACCCATTTTCAGTATGCCAATAAGCTCTTCTCTTTGTGCGATGACACAGCAGATGGTGGATTCTATGATGACATCTACCTAAATCCTGAAACGGAAGGAATGTGTGTCTTACCTTTTGCGTTGTAGGACACTTCACGATCTCTTGTTGCTCTGACTTTTGCCAAGTCACTATTTACTGAATGTGGACATTATAAGCTTTTTTTTCTGTAATCATATATAAATGATATATTTGTTTTTTGCTAATATTATCTATTAATCATGTTGATACTGCCTAGTTTGTTAGAGGATATAGCCTGATGGAGATTCTATTATTTACACTGTCCTGTTTAATTGGGATGAGGTTTGTTGTACTTTAGAACCAGGTTTAAATCACCAGCGGCCTTTTTGACGCTGAAAGTTTAAGGCGTTACTAGTCCTGTTTTCAATGCATACTGAAAAGGTGATCCCTTAGAGGCAACACACACAAACAAGCGATAAAAGTAACAGACTCGGTTTTATTGAGTTTGTTCATGAGAGGTAATTATAAGATGCAACACCTCTCACGCCTCCTAGCACCGGCTTAAAGGACCAGTAAATAATAACACAACTGATTTGTAGTCGAGGCGACTTTTAACGGCCGCCACTCAGCACTAAACAAACACTAGTGTGAATGTCAATAAATACTGAAAAGATGATCCCTTGGAAGCAACAAACACAAATAAGAGGGAAAAGTAGCAGACTCGGTTTTATTGACCATTTTTTGAGTGTGGTGTCGAATATTGAGCTTCTATATTTCCATGTGATTCTTGAACTACGTTCTGGGAATGCTGCATGTCCAGTTCAAATGAATTATTTGACTAATTTCCAATTACTGTAGTCAACCCAGTATTGTTCACAGGTAAATTCACGTGAATTCAAATGTATGATTTATACTCCAGTCGGCGAGTCTGCAACTTTTCCAGGCGGTCCAAGTTATCACATATTGTATATAAAGGAGAAGCACGCTAATATGTCTGTATTTGTAATTGCATTGACACCCACAATTGTTGCAGAACGTCTCCTGTCGTTTAAAGTTTACCGAAGTTAACCTATTTTAGACAAACAAAAAACAGCAATAACGAATTAGTGCATATAGAATGAATGATATACCTAAATGGATTTGAAAGAAGACAGGAAATTACCTCCGACAGTATAATTTCCTTTATCAATTTTGTAGAATAATTTAATTGAAATCACAAGCTCTAACAACAGCGTTGATATTCTATTCAGCTGCTAAGTGCATTCGTAACAAACAGGATTATTGTTAAAGTGTTCGTTTAAAAGCATCACACGTTCATTGTAGTAATGCAACTTAAAGTATTTGTACAAAGTATAACGGCGTCTTAAACGAATCAGCATTGTTTTAAAACAATCAGATTTGGGGATGCCTTTTAAGATTACAATTTCGTAAATAATGGTAAGCATTTGTTTTTGTAGTTTTTTTTGTTTTGTAGGGTGGGTGGGGGAGTGGGGTCGTGGGGTAAGCGAAATGTATCGTGAGATACATAATACATATTAAGATTCGCAAAATATATCTGTGACTATTTTCAAGAATTCAATTTGGGTCTAAAAATGTACAGATGAGCATTATACATAGTAGAAGACATGTCATCACATGCCAACTATTACATTTACAACACTGTGAATATTCTCATGATCTGACAAATATTGATAACAGGGTGCAGTTGGTTGTCGTGCTTTGTATAAATACATTAACAAATATTGTTTCCTTCTTTTAGGTCAATGTTCCGGTCGGTACGGCAGTGTCAACTGTTTATATAGTCCCGTCGTATGAAATCATGGAACTTTTTATAAGCCGTCACCACAATGTTCTCTTGGTAAATTGGTCAAATAATATCAAGGTAGACAGGTTGACGAAGACGTCACATGACGTCGACGTCACGTCATACCATCATACCGTCATACCATTTAGTGTAAGCCTAACACAGAATCGGAAAACGCTAGTAGAGATACAAGTTTGTGTATTTGATTATAACAAAATGAATGTACTAGGTATATATTATTGATTGTTATATAATAAAGAATAGTATTTATACCTGTACTGGTATAATGTTATCATTAGCAATCTGTAACAAATTCAGCACCCTTCTATACAAACCAACATGAAACGCAATACAAAATAGTAGTGATATAGTCATATAAAATGCTTTTTATTTGGAATAGAAAAAGTTCTAATACATTCGCACGTCTCAATTCCAAATCATGTCCTTTAATGTTTACAAAAGTTTATTACTTTAGTATTACATATGTTCCGGTATTTTGTGAAAATCAAGAAATATAATTGAGTGTTCTAATATCCCTATCAGAGTTCAGAATTTAATATCGCTTAGCCATGTATTTTAGCAGTATTCTATTTCGGATGAAATACCAGAATGTCCTCCCATAATAGTTTGCATACGCTTAAACAGAAGACCAATTGCTCTGAAAAATATCGAATAAGAATGATGGTCGTGCCATCTTTAATGATGAATAACGGTATGTCTTCATCAGTCCGAGTAATTCACCCCGGCAAAGTAAGGCCACATCGTGTACAATCCATCACACTCTAAGGACACACCGTGCCTCATCTATTATTCTGTCAATAAGCAACGTTTACGGTGGTTTATGAATATATGCAAGGACAACATAGTAGAATGTTCACAGAAAGTAACCAAATAGCACAGAGTAGTTACTATAAATAACGGAGAAGCTATATCTACATTTAAAGACAGGTATTGTATCAACACCACCTGTGTGTATGTGATAACACATATATCAAGAAGAGATATTGACCTATAAAACATGCGTATGAGCAAGAATTGAATGGATCATTCGATATTCATTATTTGAGACTTACCGTCCTCCTCTGCCGTTTTCTCGTCAATTGTGTGACATCAGACCCAAACCCAGTCACAGTATGCCTCCACCCTTTCCGTGTGACGACAACACAATACCTTTGGTTTTGGAAGTTTTCAAAGTCTAATACTCGTTTCTTGTGTCTGTCATCGAGTCCTATCAGGGAAGCATCAACTTTATGACAACTTCTATGACAGTCGGTCTTTCGATTACCATAATTAAGGATTTGTTGCATTTATGTTACATGTCATTCTAAGAGTTGGTAAGGTTATCATCAGATTTTGACGATCTGTCAAAATGTATAAAATGGGTCGATTACTTGTCTTATGACATCTCATGATCAACAAGAGTATGATAATGGACCTTTGGAAATGGCCGAGCACGACACATACAAAATATTGCAGTCAAACCAAATTTGCGATCCATTCATTTTAAAGGTGAAATATGGTTAGAAAAGACAGTTCTAACTATGTTTTAAATTTTACAAAATATATTCCGAGAAAATAAACCTGTTGGAAATGTCCCTAATTGATCGATATTTACCCACGCGCCTTTTATAAGCTACTACTTTTATACTTCTATGCAAGTTAACTATACCATTCGTCGGTCTAATATTGAATGCGTTAAGTAATGACGGTTATAAAACCAAACATTATACTTGAGCAAGTTTCTATGTAATTTTCCATGAGAAAACATTCACGATCATTTGCCATAATGACTTTGTTACATGCCTAAATGAATCGAGGAAAGATTATTGAAGTTTAGCAAATGTGTCGGCTTAAATAGATTGATGGAGGTGTTTCTCAAAGTATGTCACGTTTTTATGACTCGTCTAAATGCAAATCATGGAAAAGAAACGCGCAGACGAAGTAAGTGTCTGATGAAAGATTACAACCGCCTACCTACCTCGACGTAGAAGCAATACATTCTAAACAACCACGTGGTTAAAGAGACTCAAAACAATTAAGATGTAACTTCATGAGCTTGCATATTGCATTGACCAATAATTTAAAATTTAAATAATTTTAAAAATGGGACAAACGCAGTATATTTCCGAAGTCATTATTTATTAAATAGGGTATTTGCATAATGCGCTGTAGAAGGGACTTATCTCTCATAGATAATTCAACATTTAAACTAATCAAAATTCGATTCAGTTTTTGTAATACAATGCACAATATATTTTACAAATAGAGGATCTTAAACTCGTTCCCATTTCATATAAGATTAATGAAACAAGTTATGAATTATTTTAATTTTAACGAGCCTTTTGGCGAGTTAAAATTAAAAATAATTCATAACGAGTTTCATAAATCTTATATGGAATGGGAACGAGTTTAAGATCCTTTTTATCACATAACATTGCAATCAAATTAGTAAAAATTAATTCAGATGAACATAGAACCGCCACGACGTCAGACACACTTTAGCGCCAAAACGTCATAAAATATGTGACGTCGTAACGTCGCGTCTCACACATAACGTTGCGTATAAACGAGTTCGTGTTTTACCTCTTTAAAAAATAGCAGTTTACACCAACATTTTAACAAACCAATAACAATGTTTTGTATAACGTGCATTATTTTTATAAGCTGTCACAAATAATAAGTTTATGACTCAGATCTGGGTGAATTTGAAATAAATAAAATAGTTCCAGTTAATAAACTTGCGTAGTGTTACAGGCTTAACTCAACCAATGAAAATCGTTCCAGGTTGTATTACACGTGTGTCATAGAACATAATATTACATGGGTGTTCGACACTGCTAACAAGGGCCGTTATGTGATAATATAAATATAACACACATAATCATTATATATGATATATGATATCAAAATACTAGAAATATAGATATAAAAATCGAACAGTCTTACTAGAAAGCCACAATGCAGGTACCCAGTGACTCGGCGGCAACCAGAACAACACTACAACAATCCATTTAGGGTACGACATAACAGGATTTAAGACAAACATCAAACATTACCGGCCTTTGAGTATTTATGTAGCGTCATCATATGGCCAACCATCTGTCCAGTCTTCAAACAATCAAAGAGGAAAGCATGCTGGCGAACTGTAAATAGGTCCTCAACTAAATTGTTTATTTAAATGTAAACTCGTATACAGCATCTTACATATTTGCCTGTTTAATATTGCATTTAAATATACACTCTTTATTTAACCTGATGACCATATCATTCTGCAGAATCATCAGGTTTAATAAAGAGTGTATATGTAAATGCAATATTAAACAGGCAAATATGTAAGATCCTGTATACGAGTTTACATTTAAATTACAATCGTTATGACAAATACAGGTTTATCACTGCGAGGGAAAAATGGTTAGTCTATACTGTGTTGTTGTTTTTTGTTTGTTTGTTTTTAAATGGTATAACATAGAGATTGGTTTAATATAGTATATTTTATAATATTAGCATTGATAAAACATGAGACATAAACTGTGTAAGTTAAAACAAGGTCTTAATTAGACCAATTCGCTTTTTATTACGATTTGCCGCAAATATTTGCAGTTACGGAAATTATGTCGATCACGGTGAAGAAAGATTCACAAGTATCGTCCGATGGTGATGACGTACTATAGTTTACAATGTTATTTAAGGTGTGTCGTGTCCATAATATTTGCTGTTACGGAAATTATGTCGATCACGGTGAAGAAAGATTCACAAATGTCGTCCGATGGCGATGGCGTACTATAGTTTACAATGCTTGCAGAACGTTTGAAGACATCATACAATCAGTGGGAGCGCCAAGCCGCCGCGGAGGGATATTTACTTAAAAACGTCACGCGCAAAAAACGTAAACAAACTGCGTTTTGAGCAGATTTCAGGTTGGCGGTCAAAATGACACCAGTGATATAAACTGTATTCAACTGACAATGTACAATGATGACACACATAAACAAATGCATCAATTTGTTTGTTACAGAATGAATTTTAAATTTTTACGTGTTTTGTCGATTCTTTTTTATTAAAAATACGATTTCTAGGCTTTTACAAATTACCGATCGTTTCGAAAATTTATGTGAAATTTTAGCTTTTAATCAAATTGATAATTACAGTTTGTTCTTATAGCGAGAAAAAAGACGAAAGCATTAAAGTCAAGAAAAAGTCTTCCTCTACAGGCCTGTAAAATTTCATCAAAATTTGGAAAAAGTACTTTTTTCTACCCAAAAAAACGTTTCATGACCGTTCATAAAATTACACACTGAAAAATGAGACTCTTCAACCGTGTGCTTCATATAAAAAACTTTCAGAATCATATTTTTATCACTACAATTAAAACATAATTTATACAAGCCATTTCCTTATAAAATAACCAACATTTTCATGGCCTACTTTTAAAAATAAATTTAGGTCTATGTTGTGTTATTGTGAAAAATATTTCAGTCAACAAACATGCGAAAGAGCAAAATGTCAGCTGTTTATCGATCGACTTCAATTTTTTTATTTTGTATCTCGATTTGTATGAAGATTTTAACAGCGAGAAAAAAGACAAGAACATGAACGATGAGTTTAATCCTTCCTCTGGCAGTATGTGAATTTTCAAGCGAATTTGAAAAAAGTACTTTTTTCTACCCAAAAAAACGTTTGGTCACTGTTTTACGCAAGCGTTTCGAACGTTGTTTTTGTGTAGTTTTGTTACACGGCATGGAATACGGCATGCAATACGTCGGTCAGCTGTGTGTGATAAATTCTGAAATTACCTGATATATTGTAGTGAACAGACAGTCGATAAGAGACAAAATATGTATGCTAACATGATATATTTTAAATTGTTATTGAAAATATTGCAAAAAAATCAATACCGTGTTTCCCCGAAGACCACATTCCAACACAGAATTGTGACGTCACAATGCTTGTACTAGTATAATCACAGGGTGAAAAGGTGTACGCGGACAATTTTTTAAATCTTCGAAACGTGTGTTTTTATTTATTTATTTTGGTCGAAGAGCCCTTTAAAAAAAGTATCATTGGCTATTATCCTTTCGACCCATCCACCCCCGCCCCACCCCCACTCAGCACATTTTTTTTAAATGGACAGAATTAATCTAGAATGCGAACTATGATTTTAAATGTATTTTAAAGGCCATTTGGATTGTCGACGCAAATATAATATGAACTAGGGCTTTATTGTTTGAACAGCGACCGCAGAGGGAAGTAAGATGGGTGAATAGTCCCATTAGACATGCCATCACCAGGGCTCCAGCTCCTTAGGTTCAACGCCTTTTCCACTGTGTAAGCGTGGCCTCTTTTTTGAAAGTCTGTGAAATAGGATGTTTGAAACAATCTGTGTATTAAACCGTGCCAGCGCCTTTACATCTGAGATACCAAGAACACATGATTGGCAATCGACCACTTACATGTATGTGTACCCTGTTGCACCCCCTCCTTAACATTTTCGATTTCCGAGTTAGGCGTAGGATCGTACCGTGCTTACGCAGAGCTACGCCAATGACACCTACCATCTTTTATGAAACTATATTAGTACCAATCAGTAAGGGATGGGCAGAACCCTGCAGTCTATAGGCTATATAGGCTCGCGAGGGTAACCCTAAACTTAGTATCCTTTTGCAGAAATTTTGTTTTCAATAAAATTCGGATGGGTTAGCGATGACCAAGACACTTTCCCTTAGTCTCGTCCGTCTATGGGGACGTAAACCGGCGGTCCCGTGTATCGGTTTATCCTCCGAGCACGTTAAAGAACCATAGGAATCTATTCGATAACAAGAGTAGGGCAGGTTCCCAGATATCTATGTATTCCTTCCCCTCTCTCTGGGGCGGCTCTAAATAACCTATACTGTGTTGATGAGCCGTTAAACAACATTCAATTCAATTAAAACGTATATTGTATCGTGGTCTAGCTTGTGTGTCGTCTCAACATGGGATAAATAAGAGCTATTAACATTATATATTTACTTATATATATTAGGCAACAAAAATAAAACCTGTGTTTCCGGTGGCCCGACCGACCCTATTTTTAAGGGACCGACCCTAAAACTTTTTATGAAAAAAATAAAAATATATTTGTTCTGAACAATGATTTATCACAATATATCGAGGTAAACTGACATCACAGAGAAACTTTCAGCTGTATCATCAACTTGAATGGGGTTTATGATATAAATACATGTAGAATCTCACAATATCTTGTCCTAAAAAAAAAAAAAGAAAAAAAAAAGAAAAGAAAATGCCTACTTACCGACCCTATTTTTTTAGAGAATGCAATAGGAAACACACCTATTTTTTTGTTTGGCCTTACTATATTTAACTTATAAATCGGCTACTGTGCAGCTTCTTCTATTTTTTAATTTTCTAACGTACTTAAAATTTTAAGATGGTCGCCAAAATGAGAAAAGCATGAAAAACAGCATCATGTATTATAACACACAAGTCTGTCATATGCTTTTGTCAGCAAGGACATTTATCATTCCTGATTTATTTTAAATGGATTGGAGGCGGTCTGGAAGACTATAGGCGTCTATTCAAATACGTAATGCGTTTCATTTTCATATTCAATGTACATAATATTATGCTCTAACCACAACTTTGCCAAAATAACATAGTTATTGGACATGTCAATAGCATTGAATAATTGCTAAGGAAGAACTTTATACATATTTTCATAGAGTAAGACGAAAATGTGTGTTTCATGAACATAGGTAATAGAGGATCTTACATGAGAGCTGACAGAGCTTAAAGTGATCCCTAAGTGTCTGCCATGTCCACTGGCACAGATATATATATTATAGGGAGGTCAAGTGTAGTTTAAATGTTGGATATACTCAGGTTTAATGAATTCATAAGTCATTCAACTGAAAAAGTGATCATTTGTTTAATAGGCATGTCAAACATATAATACATACTGGTAATGGCTGTGAGTGAAATGTATAAATTATTGGTGCAATATTATCAACAGTTTAGTAATATAATAATAACTATTAGCTTTGCATTATTCTAGTATTAATATTAATGATTGCAAAAATGTGAATTATGTAGAAAAACTAATGGGACGCTGCGAGTTGTCAGCTTTTCAACAAATCAAGATTGCTGTGTGTCCCTTTAAGGTCCATAATTAATATGTTAATAAAACAAGTTACAACTCTATGCTGTTTTTTTTTAAAGTTGTGTCACAGGTTTTGAACATAGTTCAGCATCAACATGTATTCTCCGTTATATGTACACGTAACAGTGAGTCAGTTCAATAAAACTGTGACCTTCAACGTCTCAAATGGAATGATGAGTGTTTTTTTATTGAGTATTAAATAAGCAAAACTACTTTTCACATCACTCTCATTGGCATGGATGACATCGCTAAATGCATGTGGGAGGAAACCAGCATGCACAGATCCTTGTGAAAAACTTGAGTGTCAATTAGTGTTGAGAACAAGAACTGTAGATGTAGTTCAAGATAATCCATTCAGTTTATTGATCAATACTTGGATCCATTACAGTTGTATACCGTAACCTTGTGTTGTGAAAATGGCAGCATCTTGTCTGAAAAATAAAGAAAATGCAAACACTGAGTATTACAACTTAAATATCTGCTGTACATGAAATACTAAAACTTGATCACCTTTAATAATATACAAAATGTGTATTTTATATAGAACCTATACAGGCCAAATAAAATAAAAATTAAACCTATGTTTACATATCATTGTCAATAAAAGTGGGCCAGTATATTTATTTGGTATCAAATATTTACTTGTTATCATTTTTTTTACTCCATGAATTATATTTAGACCACAAGAACATTAAATAAAGAAAAATCTGACTGGCTGCAGGCTTAAACATATTAAAACAGATTATATTATTGTTTTACCTCAGAATAACTGAATAAAAAGAGGAGTCAGCACTCAGCAGTGTATTAGTTTAATACAGTAAACACAGACCTGTATATTTAATTCGGTCTTAGTCAATATAAAATTTACTGAAAAAGATTACCAAATGTTTTTGTTTTTTAATACTGAGAACGTATGTATTGTTTAAGATCCTTTTCATGCTTTAATACTGTCTCTCAGTTCCACCTTTCAAGGTAAGGTTTCCAGGTGTTTTAACTAGATTTATCTAATTATTATTATTTTATTATTTTTTTGGCATTGATGTGAAATGCTTCCCCACCATACAAATAAGTTCTCCTTACAAACCTTTATGAAATCCATCTTGTTTTTGTAAGCTCCTCTAACCTCACCTCATCCAATCAAGAGTCGCATTTCAGATCAGAATATGTAAGATGCAGGAATCATGTCTGTGAGACTGATGTCTCCCTATGAAAAAAATAATTACACAGTGTATAAATGCAATTGCCAAATTTCATTTGGATCTGAACATTTCGCTGAAATTAAATAATAATCAGATAGATCTATGTATTCAATTCTTATTTATATGTACTGTTACTTAGAAAATGTGTTCATCAGGGCTTTTTTCCACAAAATTGGGAAGAGGCCCAGGCCTTTCCATTTTGGGAAAGATGTAAGATTTTACCAATTAAGTAAATTTGACAATACTATGCTTTATTTATATTTTCAGCCAACAGTTATTATAATTACTGTTTCACTGTCAGAACTGACTCCACAGACAAAAACACATTGCAGAATTAATGCTTTTTCTCAAATTCTGAGACACTGCTGATTTCTGATTGGCAATATTTCTGCCACAATTGGGGAAAAAACAGTCAAGTTCTCAATTGGGAAAGAGGCCTTTTAAAGGTGTCTCTGTTAGATAAGGTAAAAAAGCCCTGTTCACGGTACACAGATCACTTTAGCGGAGTCAATCACATAAAATAGAACTGGGATGTAGTGTATATTTTGTTTTTAATTGAAAACCAAGTGTTGCAGTATTTAGCATTTCATTGAACACATTTTAAGTAGGGTTTGTAGAGAAAATATGCGGGAGGGACGTAGAAGAGAGGGGAAGGGGGTTGGGGATAGTGGTGGGGGCAGCAGGGCCTTTTTACCAGTTTTGGGGAAGGGGCCTTTTGCTCTTAATTGGGGGTGGAATACATAAATGGGGAATGAAATGTCCAAGGTAAGTTGAGAAAGTGGGGAAGTCTGCATGCTTTTAAAAGAAATGAGAGTGGGGAATGGGCATTTTACAGGCCGCTTCAAAGAAGGGTAAAAATCCATGGGGAAGGTATGCGTCAGCTGCCTGTGGGTAAATGTAGAGAAGGGGGTGGCAGGGATGTGGTTTAGGAATTGCTGTGTCCCATGGCTATGCAGCATATGTGGGGTTTGACACTAGCCATTACAGGCATACCATAAGGTGTACCCCTTCACAGGGTTCAGGGCTGAGGGTCTCCCAGCGGTTTTGGGGAACAAGGGAACATATTATTGGGGAACAAAGCAAAACGTTTTGGGGATCACCGGATCGTATTGTCAGGGAACAAGGGAATATGGACCATCCCTGGAAGGGCCTCATGTCGATGGCTACAAGTCTTGTTATACAAACAAGAATGATTCTGAGAGAGGAATCATATGAATAATTCAATGAAATCAACAACTGTCACGACTGATCCAGTTATGTTTACTATTTACACAGTTTGTCAACATTATTCATTAACACCATCGATGTGCTTGGCAAATTTCAAGAAAACACTGCATAAACAAACCAAAAAAAGAGTTGTACATGTACACATTTGAACTCACGTGTTATTTGCCTGCAGAGTTCTAAGACAGTCAACTGTTTCCTTCATTACGTTAACCTGTGTATATTTCCAATTGTTATCCCAGTGTGAACACCCTGCATCAGATATCGCTATCAAAACTCAGTGGATTCAACGTTTACCAACGTGTAAACACATTCACTCCTGTAAACTAGGTACGCGTAAAATTGATAACTGCGGTCTGAATCGACGTTTTTACAAAAAGAAAATGGCGGCGTTTTGTGATTTTTTTAATGAAATAGTCCGGCAAACACTAAAGAAATAATCCCTGTCGCGGAGTATCAAAATGATCAAAAAAGCTGAATAATTAGTTCCTGGCGTTCCCACTGAATATAAGAAAATGGAAAGAACGATACTGCTTCGTTTAGAGTTGCTAAGCTGCAGTCATGTCTGTTAAAAATATATAAAAATCGAACAGGAAATGCAGCTTTCACAGAACACAGTAAACCCAAAAACACACAAAAAGACACAATGAATGACATAATACTGTAAAAGTGTGACATTTCACCGAACCAGGTTCTTTTAAGGATCAAGCGGGAGGAAAAGAAGTAAGAAAGGTCTAGTGTGTTTGATTCGTTATAATTTGACCAAAATAATTGGTATTTCAATAGTAATACTATCAGTGATACATTTCTATGTAAAGAAATAAAGAAGGGAGGTGAAATAAGGTAATAAATAAAGAAAATGTCAGAGAAACAAACAACGGCTCTTACCCCAGAACGCCGCACGTCCAGATCTAACGCTGCACGTCAAGTCGCAGTTTGACGTCAACCATTTTACGTCATATTTGACGTCGACGTCAGCACCTGACGTCGTATCGTACATACGTTATTAATATCAATTAGCGTTTACTAAATTGCTAATTGAATTAGTGATCGTATAGTGGATTTTAATAATGGTTTGTACAAGCAGTGATAATTATTGGTCAAGACCAAGTATCAATACTCGTAATACCAAGCAGTCATAATAATTCATATCTATAAATATATTGGAAATGCTAAGTAATTCAAGGAATAATTTGGAACTCTATTACAATACAATTATAAACTGTGTGCTATGTCTTTCGAATTCATTAATAATGTATGTGTTATTGTTTTCTATAGACCAATTGTCTGTGAGAGGTGTTGCATCTTGTAATTACCTCTCACGAACAGACTCAATAAAACCGAGTCTGCTTCTTTTCTCTCTTGTTTGTGTTTGTTGCTTCCAAGGGATCACCTTTTCAGTATTTATTTACTCTGTTTTGTTAACCATATTATCTATCATTAATTAAAGCTGCACTCCTTGCAATGATAATGTGTACTTATTTATCCAAACATAAAACATTTTGTGACAAGATGCTTTGCACATCCTGAAATAAAAAATAGTATTGGTATTTGGTAAATTAAATTGACGTATAGTATCCATTAACTGCGGTACGCTGTCTTCTAATTACCTAAACCTAACTAAATACTGCGACGCCATTGGCAAATAAATGACATGCAAGAGATAACGATGGTATATAGTGCCTTTCTCGACTCCTTCCTCGTCAAGTGTGAGACAACCTGGCAATCCTAGACTGACATAATACCATTTTAATGACTGGCCATTGAGAGATCTTACAATGATATTTTAGGCGTGTGGAAATACGCAATGTTTGTCATGCCCTACACAATTACTAGGCTGAAAACATGCATTTGTATGTTTTGCAGACCCTCTGGTGGGTAAACAATACTTTATATAAAAGATTGCTGAAGTTGGAATGGAACTGCTTAATAGCCATGCATTCATTTATTTACTACTAAAATATACTAACGTCATAAAATAGCGTGTGTTATCATTTAATAAATACTGAAAATGGGAACCATTGGGACAAACAAACACAAACAAGAGAGAAAAATAGCAGACTCGGTTTTATTGCGTCTGTTCATGAGAGGTAATATAAGGTGCAGCAGCTCTAACGCTCACTTTTTAGAATCTGATTAATCGCAGATTAGATTAATTCAGGCGCTATAAATATCTCTCGGAAGGTGTAATGGAAAACATTCAACCTCCATAAAATATGTAATCATATGCCTTTATTCTTTATTAACATCGCCATTCATGTTTGTCCTTATGCGTGTTTTGGGGTTTACTGTGTTCTGTGAAAGCTGCATTTCCTGTTCGGCTTTTATACTTATTTTTAATGTCAGGCATGGTATGTGATATCACAAACATAACAGTTTGGATCGGTCAGTGGCAAAAGAAAGGGCCGCTGGAGATATAACCCAGGTTTTAGTGTGCACCAAACTTCGCCCTTACCCTATAATCATCCCAATAAAACGATTAAGTGTAAACACAGAAATCCCCGCCATGCTACATCCCTTATTAAACTAGGCAGCTTTAACATGCAATATACGTGTAACACACAGATGATCATGAGTATATGAAAATAAAAAAACAAAAGCATAGAAAGCCAAAAAGCAAGTAACAAAATGACTTGGCAGAAGCCAAAGCAACAAGATAATAACCCATTAAGGTCACGAGGTCAAATAGGAATACCAATATAGAATTTATAAAACTAGTTTTCCATGTCAAATTCTTTCATTAACAATACTTAACCTGACGGCACATAAGGACCGATTTAATACTCTTGAAATAGTGTAAACGAAACTAAACCATATGATGATGCTTTGTTCATATTTTAGGTGGTATGTCATCATTAATCCTTCAAGATCCAATGAAGTCCAGTCCAATTAATCATTCCTACCTTTGTCACCAATTTAACATACTATTTGCCCATACGTACATCAGTAACTGCATTTATTTCTGATTGTGTAATTCACGTTTATTAAAATGTTTGTGTTTGTGTCAGTCCTCTGCATCCCATTGCAAAACCAGATGAGATGCAGCTCGCTTGCACTATGGCTAGGGATCTGAAAAAGTACGGGTATATATTTATGCAATTATTGGCTGAAAGAAATTCATTACTTTGATATCCTTGTTATGCGTATGCCTTACAAGTAAATGAAGCACAAAATATGCCACACGAATACTCTATAACGATCAAACTGTTATACCGCTATTATTTGAAAACTTGATCTTCGAAGAAGAATTGCACAGTGCCTGATTCATATACTGAAATTGTATATAGAAAATAGAAAACACAGTTGAAAATGTTTTAGAAAATCAAAAACCATACTCTGCATGGTAATGGGTTCTTACTCAAATACAGTTAGACGGTTCTCAAAGAACATAATTATATATCTACTTATTGGCAAAATGAAAAACCTTATCTTAATACTCTTGTTTTTCGTACGCCTTTCATAGTTTAGCTTAATGACGCAAGATGAAAATAGCAGGGCGTTTACAGCTAACGAAGTGAGTTCTGTCCGTAGAAATAGTATCATTATTGGAAAAGTGATTCTGAAAGAAGAATTTCAAACTGCCTCAAACGTATACTAAAATGATGTATAAAGAAATAGGGAATTAGCGTTGGAAAATGCTTTAGTTTTTTTTAGTTTTTTGCGTTCGTTTAATGAAGTGTGGCGGCTGTAAAATGTATCACTCTAACAGTAGTATTATTGTCGAGCCCATTATAGGTGACTTTGAAGTACTAGTAAAACTCGTCTAAGCCGGTGCTAGGAGGCGTGAGAGAGTTAACTTCCGTCTTTACGTCTCACGAACAGACTTAATAAAACCAAGTCTGCTATTTATAATAAAATAATTAATCATTCTCGACAGAAAAAAACTTACTTTATAGTTCATGTGTATGTCACTTTACATTAAATAATTTAAATACAAATGGTATAATACAACCGAATGATGCAAATTAAAATATGTAGTTATATGAATGTAGGTAAAAGTAAGTATAAAAATCGAATAGGAAATGCAGCTTGACAGAACACAGTAAGCCCCAAAACACGCAAAAAGACAAACAAGAATGGCAATAGTAATAATAAAGGCCTATGACGTCACAAACAAAAAAAGGGTTGACAGTAGGGCTACCGCCTTGGAACGGTCAGTGGCAAAAAGGACGCTGGGGTTTAAACCAGGTTCTAAGGTGCATCAAACCTCACACTTACCCTACTTCATCCCAATTAAACGGGTAAATAAAATAAAGAAATCCCCGCCATGAACTATTCTCTAACCAACAAGGCAGCATTATGAGGCAATATAAGTAAAACACGAAGATGCTCGTGTAGATATAAATACAAAAAGAACAATAGCCTAGAAAGCCACAAAGAAGGTACTCGATGACTTGGCAGAAGCCAGAGCAACAAAAGAATAAACCATTGAGGGCACGACAAGACCGCAGACAAACATCAAACGTCACCGTCCTTTTTGGGCTTTAAGTAGACGTCATCATTGGGTCCATAGCCTGTCCGGTCACCGTACAATTAAAGAGGAAAGCATAGTGGCGAATTGTAAATGGGTCCACCACCAAGCATGCAGTACGTGGCAAAATGATAGGGTCATAACGTCTTTTGATAACCTTTTAACAAGTTTATTATTGTATTTCAATTTTTTTCTAACACGATTTGAATTGATATTTGTGATAGTTAAAGAACATAATACCTATGGTTCATCTTCATGAACATTAAACTGAATTTGATGAATTACTTTCATGTAATCAATTATAAAATTGGAACTCGAAAGTCAGCTACGTTATCATTCATTTCCCAGTGCTACACGTTATCGATATCTACATTATCAGTTGTTCGTTCAATGCTGGCTGTTAAAACATGATCATGAGATCTTTAGTTCTACGTTACGCATGAAACATAGATAGAGACTCGTTTGGAGAACACCATCAATAAAGATGTAAACAAAAAATAAATATGTTCAATCAAACTATTGATCAATCCATGATAAAGTGCTTCCGATGCATTAAACAAATGTGCAAGTATATTACATGAAACAGTATCGTGTGAAAGACCTTTTTAGTTTGCGAGATTTTGTTGTATGTTTTACAGTGCAAACTATTTAATAATCAATACTTAAACCGAACATGCACAACTGAGCGAGTCTACGTGCCGTCCAAACTCGGTATTTCCTCTTCCGGTCACGTGCATCTCCACCGCCCCACCCCACTCCCATCTTCCTACCCCTACCACCTAGCCCACAAGTATCAATCATAAAACATTATTATATGTGTTGTTTATCACGCAACAAACATCAGCTGAATGCCTGTAGTATATTATTTGGACCGACGAATTTATTTTATACTCTGAATTACAGTTGTTAGTTTGAAGGTTTGTTTTCGGAATTAGGGCACCACATAAAGGAATTAGGGCACCACATAAATGACTCATATACTAATCTCAATCATGTGCATTTCTCCTTTCATACTTTTTCAAGTGGTTAACAACCATACACATAATAACACAACGATTTAGGACTGGATATAAACAAAATACACGACCTTGATCCATGATCTCTGACTTTTCTGCGCGACACAACGTCTATTGCTGATACAAACACATAAGCACACACACACACACACACATCAATATTTATCTTATGAAGCAGGTCAGGAGTGATAAACAGGAAATAAAACTCACATACCATGAGCAGAAACCATAACCTAGACAATATAACACCCGAAAACGGTACGCACTACACCGTCTAGAAATGATACAGTAACCGTTTTATCCCAATATATGCTCAACTGAGATCATATTCAAAATCCGATAATGTTTACTAGTAGTGATTTATTACACAACGTAGCATTCGATTACTTTGGAACAATCAAGGGCCTTATAACTACGTAACGTATTCCTCGATTATGATCTTTGTTGAACTCTCCATCATCTCAATAGTACGACGATTCCTGATGAATATTTGGTGAAATTAAGATACAATTTACATAAGTAATGGCTACTTATAATTCTACTTCATCAAGAGCAATAACTGTGTAACACATTCGTCATTTATTCATTTACAAACAGGTCCAAGATGTTATTGAAAGAAACATTCATCTCTTGTTTAATAAATACTGAAAAGGGGATCCCTTGGAAGCAACAAAATACAAACAAGAGAGAAAGTAGCACGCTCGGTTTTATTGCATCTTTTCCTGAGATGTAATATAAAATGCAAAACCTCTCACGCCCCATAGCACCGGCTTAAGCGGTAGTCTGCTTCAAAACGAAAACGTGTGGGTTTAATGATCCCAAAGGACCAGTAAGTAATAACACTACTTATTTGTAGTCGGGCGACTTTTTACAGCATACACAGCATTAAATAAACGCTAGTGTAAATGACAATAAATACTGAAAATGTAAAACAAACACAAACAAGGGAGAAAACTCAATAAATAACAGACTGTCGACATTATCGCGTTCTTTATCAATGACCCTCAAAGATCGCCTTCTATACTTTTTAATATAAAATTGTATTCTTGTGAGAGCTGTGGTTTAAATGAAGCGAATGGGAATAGCAATTTAAAAACATTTTTAAGATTATCATTATTTAGCTGTGTGATAACAGTTGTGCCTTTTCCCCCTTTAAATTGAATTTTGCACGTTATTAGCATTAAATGTCAGCGGATACATCAATGCCATTAGCTAATGACTTGTGTTTTTAAATATATGCTTTTCAACATAATGTCAAGATTGTTATTTGCATTGAAATAACAGCCATAATTTGCTGACAAAAGATTTCAAAACAATTTTACTAACCGACCACTAATGACGTTTATTTTTCTAACATAATAACAATTGTTAAATATATTGTAATGGAATATGATCATTAGATCTGAAATGCGAAATATTTCGTCATATGAAGTTGAAATGTGACGATAGTGCGCTGCAGTGCGGCAAATGTTAAGATTAAATCAATGTTTCTCACTATCTGTAGCGACAATGATGAATTTTATTGCTCCTTCTGATCTTGAACATATTCAAAAGTAACACTCTTTCTCCAACGGTTGTGTACTTGCTGAAACTTATGACTACTGGCTGTATACCAGATACCGTCATTTTTATGTTGGTTCTTTAATATATCTAAATCAAAACTAGTCATCTCATGAATAGTTTTGCCGGTAGAGAAGCTTACCTATTTGCCGTAAATATTCTACGTTCTTGTTTCTATTCTCGGTAACAAGTGTCACGTGACAGTTACTAAATATAGACTGAATTGGGCAGTTGGTCTGAGCTGAATGCAGTAGTTATCGTCATCTTCAGTTTAATACCGAATAACCCATATTTGGGATGATGAAAACTTGTGTAGTTATTAATTGAAACATAAATATACCATTACATTTGAATACACAAAACAAAAAATCGAAAAAAGTTAAAATGATTTTTCCACAGTATCATCGGGTGTAATTAACCTCGCTTCGACGTTCATAATTTAAAGGGAAATAACTGACGTATACTCGTTGTCTCCCTTGGCTGGAAATGTTTAGCACATGCTTTTAGTTATTTGGGCATGTAAAATTGATTCAATGATTCGACGTAAAAGGTCCGATATTTTAAAAGGAAATTTTCCTGCGCATGCGCATTAGCGCGTGATTCCCCCGATTGTGTTTTGTTTATAACGATATTTATATAGGTAAACGGGTTGGTTTGAGAGTGTATGTTAACATTTCTAAAATATTTTTCCTCTCCAATCGTCTGCTGATAGCGTGTAGTGATTTGTAAAGTGGGGTCGAAAAATAATCACAGCATCAAGCGTTTTATTGATAATGACGAAATCTGGTGAATGACGATAACTGGTAGACAACCAGTATAGAGATATGAGATATGATTACCCTTCTGTAATTGAAAAATGACAGCCAAGCCATTGCAAGTAGATATAAAAGTCGAACAGAAATGTAGCATCCAATGCCCAAAACACGCATAGAAACTACAATTACTAAGATGAATAAAAAGCAGGGTATATGACATCAAAACATAAAAAAGATGACAATAGGGCTATCGCCTTGAAACGGTCAGTGGCAAAAAGAGCCAGTAGGGGATCACCAGACCTCACTCTTACCCTGTTGTCCTTCCAATAAAACGATACAGTGTAAATAAAGAAATCCACGCCATGATATTACCTCTAACAAATTAGGCAGCATTAATAGACAATATAAGTATCACACAAAGATTCTCATGTGTATATGAACATAAAAAAGCACAGAAAGCCACAAAGCAAGTACTCAATGACTTGAAGGAAGTCGGAGCTACAAAAAAATAAACCAATAAGGATAAGACACAAGACAACATTGGAGACAAATATACAACATTACTGTCCTCTCAGGATTTAGGTAGACGTCATCAAAGGATCCACAATATGTTTGGTCATCGCACAATCAAAGAGATAAGCATTGTGAGGAACTGTAAACGGGTCACGTTTAGGTCAAAGCATTTCTAGAAACTGGGACCATATGCCGCTGGCCATGGAATGGTATGGAAATACCACATTTAAGTTACGATGGTCACCGTCAAATGCATACCATCTTCGGGATGGCTAAATTGTTGTACTATTGATATTTTAAAAACAGTGAGTTCTTCTCAACCCGGTGCTAGAGGGCATGAAGGGTAATGAGTATTTTTCATTACCTTCATGAATAATCTCAATCGAGCCAATACTGCAATATTGTTTTATGTACGATTACCAAATTTCTCATTTCATGCTCTTTTATTATATCACAATAACGTTGCCTGTGCACTGTGGTGGCAGTAAAACGTCTTCCCGTGCTTGCAATCAGAACTGTTAATCATTCTAATCTTTGGAGATCGCTGAACCCGATATTTATTGAAGTCAAATCCTTTTCAAATTACTTTTATATTTTAAAAGCAGATCAAGTTATAATAATAAAATTTTGCAAAGGTTTTTCGAAGTTTATAGTAACGATAGATCACTGAAAGCAATCTATACTTAGGACCTTTAGAAAACAAATACGTTTATCTATAATTTCAAAATTACCAGTGACGACATAACCAGCCAGAACTTAGCAAACCTTTTACAGTTACATTCCTTGTACGGAAGTATGGAAGGCGTGTTATTTTTAATAGGTTTGCAGCAAATAATTCTGATTTTCTGATTATTTTTTTTTAATATTTTGGAATAGAATCAATACCCTTAACATATTTTGTATGTAGCTCTGAATTATGGAAGCAGTATTATATAAATGCTCTGCACGAATAAAGATTGTGTCTGCTTCCTCATCGATCAATTTAAGTGAAGAATTGGAAAAAGAAGTGAGGCGTGAAAGCATCGAGTGCTTTCCAGACTGTTTATACATAGTATGTAGATAAGCGACTAACACTGTTACACGTGATTTCCAAATGATGTTAACATTTCGTCTACGCCCATGAGACTTAGATTTACGCTTTCGAAAAAATATATATAAACATAGACATCAATGCAGTCTATGATATAAACAATATCAATATTAGATGCCCTTGTTGATAAATAGTATCATTAAGGCCGAGTGTATAAGGTGTCTGCAAGTTTTCATCCACTTTAACTCTGCAATATGCATAGCTTTTAAAGTTGTTGGTGGCATCGTTATCATAAATTATGAATTCCACCGGTTGAACAGTGATATTATCGAAACTATGACCCGACTGATGAAAGTGATGGTAGAAATAGTTTTTAACATTTCCGCATTACGTGCATTGTATTTATGTTCACGAATCGAACTTTTTTCGGGTTGGGTGGGGGGATGGGATGAGGGAGCTCATGCCTCAATATGGGTGAAGTTTGAATAAGATTCAACGAAAACCTACTGGAGAAGTACAACACCAACCTTAAAACTATTCTGCGACAAGGAATATCACAACACTTATTTTATGGAGATGTGGTCTATAAAGTTCGTAAGTTAAAGGGATCTGGCGAATTTCCTGACCACTTTACAAAATTAACAAGGAAGTTCGTCAGAAAAGGGTACGACCCTTTAGTATTACAACGCACTGCGTGTTTAGTGGTTGACCCCTCTACGGTCAGTCACTACGCTTCACTTTTCCCTTGTGCGATGACTGGAAAACCTCTTGGGACTCTATGATTGCACCTACTGAAACCCCGACCAAGGGAGGTAGGTGCATGAGCTTTCCTCCCTCGGGTTTTCTTGTCTTACCCTAGATTTGTATTCTCTTTGGCTGCAACTGCTGTGGTTGTTCACTACAATTCTGGATACATCCTGAGATGTGTCTTATTTTGTATTTTATATAGCTTTACAACAACATCTTAGTGTTTCTTTTGTTATTTTCTCTTGATGGACTTTATTGCTAGATAATTCCTTTTAATGGGATGTAGTTTTGTTTACACCGTCTTCTCTATTTGGGCGCTGAAGACTAGATAATAGCGAGGATTGTGTACACATAAAATCGATTCAAGCTAACCTGTAGGCCTTATTGCCTACTGACCGTTCCAAGTCGGTAACCCTGGTTTCACCACCCACCCTTTCTGTTGTATTTTGTTTTTTTTCATTGTGTAATTAATTAAATATTGCTCATTGTTTGCAGTTCAGTGTGGACCTACGATGTCATTGCGTTTGGACGCTGTGGTTTCTATAGGACCCTATATCTCATTTTGAAAGATCGACCTGTTTGTCCAACGTATTGTATACCACAACGTGGTGCATTCCAGGTTAAAACAAATGGTGTTGGATGTACGTCAGTCAACATTAGAAGCTAGGCATATATTATATACATTCTACCATTAACAACTGATTTAATGGTGGACTTGCAACATAAATAATTACAACAACTGCATCACTTAGCATTGCACATTAATTACAGAGGGAAACACCCTGCGACTTGAATATACTACACGGTTTCTGAAAGTTGCTGTGAGTCGAACCGACTACATGTCAGTAGTGTTATATCTGGTCATTTAAAACTACATATTAAAATGAATCCGTTTCAGAAAACCCATCACATAGCTATATGTTTTTCGTTTATCTTCCGAATTTAATTAGTCCACCTTTTTCCAAGTGTTTCCAAGTGTTATATATAGTGAACATATAGATATAAAACTCGAACATGAAAAGCAGCATTCAAGGACGACTGTCAACCACAAACACACACAGAAACAAAGAACAAATTTAAAGATGAATAAAAGGCCAAATAAAGCATCACAAACATAAAAGAGTTGACAATAGGGCTACCGTCTTGGAACGGTCAGTGGCAAACACCTATTCTAAAATAGTGCATGAGAATATTAATACAAGATTGCAATAGCTAGGTCAATTGGTACAATATTAACTATTAAACTTGTATCACTTAGTAGTGTACTCTGTTTCTTATAACTGGCTATTTGAAGGAAAATAATTTAATAAATGTTCAGATTAATTCAGCTTAATGTGTACGAATACATACTGGAAAGAGAATCCCATTGGAAGCAACATACACAAAATAAGGGGAAAACGTAGCAGACTCATTTTATTAAGTCTGTCCATGAGAGGTAATATATGGTGCAACACCTCTCACGCCCCATTATTAATATGCTACTATAAAAAAAGTATGAGAGTGGACCTTTGGAAACGGCCGAAAACGACATATACGTTACGTGTAACTTATTTAAGTATAAGTATATATATATATATAAAAAAACAAAAAAACGTTTGCAGATGATGGCCTAAAATGAGTTTGCTCTGTAGTTTCTTAAAACAGTGATGTTTTCTGTTTTCTAAGTGGAGGGAAAAGCAATTTCCGTATGTAATCACATAAAGGAAATGTGAGTTGATCCGTTTCCGTACGAAAACATTAAATGATGCAATAAATGAGGAACACTGCGGGTTTTCCATGCGCAAATGTCCCTTTGAGAGTTGTCAATGTCAAATCAGTGTACTTGACGAGAAACATGTCGATAAGGGAAATAGATCACCGTTACGACAACTATCCAGCTCGCTCCATATCGCTTTCATATTATCTCTTCGCCAATGGTATGGCTAAATGAATTGTCTTGGTTGAGTTTTTCCACTTCTCCGTGCGGCAAAGTCGTTTAATCAGAGAACATAACTTTAAATCCATGAAACTACATGTTTTAATCAAGGAATAATTGGGTGTAAACCGCAGTTAATGGGTACTCTACGTCAATTTAATTTGACAATTACCAGCACTAATTTCTATTTAGCAATGGGTAGTGCTTTTTGGCACGAAATGTGTTATGCTTGGATAAGAGACACGACATTATCATTGGATTGCGTGTGGTTTTATTTCGGTTAAAACACAATTCCGAAAACATGACATTTTAAAATACAGACACTGTGTATAGCATATAGTTGCGTGCATTAGAAGTAACAGAGACAGGCGAAACAATATCGGTTTTAACATTTATAAGTTAATTAGTACTATATACCTTCCTCAAATGTGTTCTTATCATGTAAAATATACTGTTTAATTTTCATTTGACGACAAATAAAATAATTGCAAATAGTAGGCTATTATTGCCCTCATTATTTATACCTCGTTATAAAAAAACCAAATTAACATTAACTGGGTTTATATATTGTGATGTATCAGTATTAAAGAGATAATGAAACACTTCGTGTTTTTATTTTAAAGAAATATTAACAATAATCGCATCTACTCGAAGAAGCATACAGTCACGTAGTATTTGCATCAAACATTTTCAGATATTAGATTATCCTCATTTGTACAGATATGTCCAATAAGACGATCTGAGCTGCTGTTCTAGTTGGCTGGTTGACTGCTAAGAGTCAAGAAGCTCAAATCATATGTACACATTTGGAATTTGAATGTTCAGTAGATTGATATCGTCGCCGATAAGGTGAATAAGTTAGTTATCGATAACAGCGAGTCTGCTTCTTCTCTCCTGCGTTTGTTTTCGTTGCTCCCAGGGAATCTCCTATTTAGTATGTATAGCATAGCTAATGAATCTTTACCAAGTAGAATTTGACGATGGCGGCCTATGTGCTGTACATACCGGTATCTGTGTTGTGGTTAATTTCAAGCCATAGGGTGCTTTTGTTTTCTTTTTCAGCTGCCAAAGGCAGCTGATACTTATATGGGTTTTATATATGTCTATGGTTAACAGACTGTGACTCATGTAAGTGGCGATAAGCATGCTTTACAACATGAATTCCTAGAGAACTCGTCTGAATAACTTGAATGGTATAAACACATATTTTGTAATGTTGAAAGGTTACCATTTCACTTGCTAAATGACGTTTTCGTAAACCAATATACTGAAATGTAGCATGTAATCATTATTATTATTGTTATAATAGCGACGAAATATTCACTAGCCTCTATAGCGCAGTTGATTAAGGCGTCGTGTTAGTGCCGAGAAAGGTAGGGTTCAAGCCTGCTGATTTTCTCTTTTTTTTAAATTTTGATTATAATGGTTTTCATTATTGCTAATGGTAAGGTAGTAACAGTTCCTTTTCATTTTTCACTTTGATAACGCAATCTTACAATTACACATAGTAACAGTGAACAGTGTATATGTGTTGTAATGCTCACGCTAACGCACACGTATCCCTTACATGTGAACAGTTGTATTTCTGTGCTGATGTGTACTTCTAGCACGTCGTTTTACAAGGGTGAATTATAATCTATATGTAAGGCATGTCAAGGTATTTTAACAGAAAAAAGCGAGGTCGCCCACATTGATTTAAAATGCTTGGTACTGGTAGGAAGAACTGATGGTAAAATCGGGAAGAATGTAAGAAAAAACGGTCGTGGCGTGTTTATGTCTCCGTGACAACATTTATTTTTTTCAATATTGTTTTAACACCCGTGACTTGATATATTATTGCTAACTTCTTGTCTCTCGGCAGCCGTTTTACGCCAGCGTAAAATCTTGCTTGTGTATATTTAATGTAGTCTTTGTCTTATAGATGGAGTTGTTTAGGGGGAAACTAGGATCCTTTCATTTGAAATTACAACCTTTTTCTTTTGTAAATTGTCATCACTGAACTAGACATGTTTCACACAGATCAAATATGTTAACATTTTTGGAACATGCCAAAAGCAGTTCTCATTTTATGGTGAAGTGGTCTATAAACTTCGAAAGTTAAAGGAGTCTGACGGGTTTCCTGACCGCTTTACAAATTTAATTAGGAAGTTCGTCAGAAAAAGATATAACCCTTTGGTTTTACAGCGCACTGCATGTTTAGTGATTGACCCCTCTACAGTCAGTCATTACGCTTTACTTTTCACTTGTGCGATGACTGGACTACCTCTTTCGACTCTATGATTGTACCTACTGAAACCCCAACTACGGGAGGTGGGTGCATGAGCTTCGTCCCTCGGTTTTCTGGTCGTACCCTAGATTGGTTTTCTCTTTAGCTGCAACTACTATGGTTGTTCAGTACGATTCTGGATACATCATGAGATGTTTATTATTTTGTATGTGTATCTTTAGTTAGTTTCTCTTGATGTGGACTTTATTGTTAGAGAATTCCTTTTGATGGAATGTAGTTTTGTTTACACTGTCTTGTCTATTTGGGCGCGGATGACAGGATAATAACGAGGATTGTGCGCATATAAAATCGATTCAAGCTAACCAGTAGGCCTTATTGCCTACCGACCGTTCCAAGTCGGTAACCCTGTCTTCACCACCCTTTCTGTTGTTTTTTGTCGCTTTCATTGTATTATCAAGTCCTTGTTTGCAGTACAGTGCGAATCTACGATGCCATTGCGTTCGGACGCTGTGGTTTATATAGGACCCTATATCTCATTTTTAGATCGTTGGTTTTGTTTTATTTTTTATGTAACTTCCATGATTGAAATCAGATTTATTACAAGAAAACTTCTTCAACAGTGTTTTCCTTTGCATACGTAGATCTTTCTAAAACCGTCGCAACGAAACCCTATTGGAGAAGTAAACATCAACCTAAAAAGGTTTCTGCGACTAGGAATATAGTCTATAAACTTCGGAAATGAAAGACTTTTTAGAATTGCAACGCACTTCATGCTTGATGAGTGATGTGTCTAACGTCAGGACGCTTTCTGAAGCCCTGAAAAGAGCGGTTGGTACATGAACCTTCGTCACTCAGGTTTTCTGGTCGTACCCTAGATTGGTTTTCTATATCGCTGAAACTGCTGTGGTTGTTCAGTACATTTCTGGATACATTATGCGTGCTCCTAATTCTCTACATTATTTGTACAACATATACGTTTAGAGTTTTTTCATTTTTCTGATGTCGACTTTATTGTTAGAGATAGGATGTGCTTTTATTTTCACTGTGTTGTCAGTTTGGGCGTTGAAGACATGATAATAGGGATAATACACATGGAATCGATTTAAGCTAGTCATGTGTGTGTTTTAAAAAATAAATGTTATTGCATTCTGTGAATAATGATTTTAACGTTGCGTGTTTAAGTTGTGTTTATCGGGGTTTTTTATTTAGGTTTCTGTACGTGACATTTATAATTATTTCGATGTAAATGAAATACACTGCATGTTTCCAATCGCCGAAACATATATTTTCCTTTAAGAATTATCATTGTCCATTCATCAACAGGGAATAATGTCAGACTTAGATTGCCAGGTCTAATCAGTGCTGATAAAGAAAATGTCGAGAAAGCTATATATATGCAGTTCGTTATCTCTTGCAAGGCATCTATTCGCCAATGGCATGGCTGTAATCAATTACTTGCAATGGTGTGTAATATAATCAGAGGGCATAGCTTTAAAGTCATTAATCAGGGAATAACTGGGTGTTAATGGATAGGCTACGTCAGTTTAGTTTATCAATTACCAGAATATTTCTATTTTGGAATGAGAAGTTTTATGTTTTTTAAAAATCATCGAATTATTTATGGAATAGTTGACACAACAGAACAATATGTATTGAAAGCGAATGACACAATATCGTTCTTATCATTTATGTAATTAGTGTTATGGAATTTCTTCAAACGTTTTGTTAACTTGTAAACTTAATGTAAAATGACATGCTGTTGAGTCAAGTTAATCCATTTCTCAAACAGGTTTCAACGTTGTTTCTCTTGTTTCTTCTTATCGTATTCAGTGTATGAATCAGGCACTATGAAATTCTTCTGAGAGAATCATTTTTCCAGTAATATTTCTAGGTCAAAACTTATTTCTTTCGACCGCTGTTATATGTTATACTATCAAAGGCGTACGAATAAAAAGGTATCGTAAGAACGGATTTCCGTTTGCCTGTAATATATCGTCTACTTAGTATAGATACAAAGTGCATATAAAACATATTCAGTAAAAATCGTTTTAAATTCGAACCAAACATGACAGAGAAATAAAATCACAAATCAAGTAGGGGTCATGACTGAAAACGTGCAGACCTGACAGTATAATAGCGCGGATATACTCAATATCGAATGTAATGCATGTTTTTACACGGACCCGAGCGCATTTTCCAATATTCATTCTCTATCATGTTTTGTTCAAATTAAATCGGTTTTAGGGTGTTTGTTGTTTCCAAGTACCTCTACTCAGTGATATAAGCATTTCAAACTTACGATCTGACTATCACAACCTGACTTCTATGGTGATGTGATTTATAAACTTCGTAAGATTCTTGGTCATGATCACTTTCATACTGTCTTTGTTAAACTTGTTAAAAAGTTTATCAAAAGAGGTTATGACCCTATCATTTTGCAACGTACTGCATGCTTGGTGGTGAACCATTTTACAGTTCGCCACTATGCTTTCCTCTTGATTGTACGATGACCGGACAGGCTGGGGACCCTATGATGACGCCTACCTAAAGCCCATTGGGACGGTGGCGTTTGATGTTTGTCCATGATCTTTCTTGTTGTGCCCTTAATGGTTTATTCTCTTACTGCTCTGGCTTCTGCCAAGTCATTGAGTACCTTCATTGTGGCTTTCTAGGCTATTGTTTTTTTGTATTATATGTACACGGGCATATTTGTGTTTTACTTATATTGCCTATTGATGCTCAGCCTTGTTGGTTAGAGATTAGATCATGGCGGGGATTTCTTTATTTACACTGTCCTGTTTTAATGGGATGACAGTAGGGTACGTGTGAGGTTTGGTGCACCCTAGAAGCGGTTTAAACCCCCAGTGGTCTATTTTGCCACTGACCGTTCCTAGGCGGTAGCCCTATTGTCAACCCTTTTGTGTTTGTGATGTCGTTTGTATTTATTATTGCTTTTGCCTTCTTGTTTGTCTGTTTGCGTGTTTTTTTTTGTGTTTTGTGGTTGACTGTCCTCTTTGAATGCTACTTTCCCTGTCCGATCTTTTTATATTTCTTACGATATGCATTGTGTCTTATTGATTATTAAGCCTGTGCACGACTTTAACACTAACCCTAGGTCGTTCACGATATAATTTCTCTGTCAATTTATTCTCCAGTTTAAAAACGTTTTCGGCTTTTAAAGTAACAAATTTATCTTTCCAATAGTATATGGATTATAACATTACGACGCCTATGCCTTTGTTTAACATCAATTATCAACTTTGGTCCATCTCTTTTTTACCGATTATATACAGTGTTATGTTTTCTCTGCCATTTCATTCTAGGCCAAACATAAATTATTTATCATCTAACTTCATAAGGATGCAATAAAGAATAAATACAGAAGTAGGAATGGCCCCGGACAGGTTTGTTATTTTATCGGGCAACTATGTTTTACATATATATTTAAACATTCGCACAATAGCAATGGTTTCTCAAAAACAAAATTGCCATACGTCTAGATTGGCTATGAGTCTTTATGACACAGTTTAGGAAAAAAAAATCGCATATATGTAATGTCCAGAACCACTGCTCCTACCACACCGGTATAATCGTCGATTCAGGCACTCCACTTCTCTTACTCTTAATGTTATGCATCTCTATGTCAACAGAAAATTGTCAAAAACTTTAATAGATGAATACATGTTAAACATCGTACATAGATGAATATACTACCTTCATTACAATACATAGATGAATATACTACCGTCAGTACAATACATAGATGAATATACTACCTTCAGTACAATACATAGATAAATATACTACCTTCAGTACAATACATAGATGGATATACTACCTTCAGTACAATACATATATGAATATACTACCTTCAGTACAATACATAGATGAATATACTACCTTCAGTACAATACATAGATGAATATACTACCTTCAGTACAATACATAGATGAATATACTACCTTCAGTACAATACAAAGATGAATATACTACCTTCAGTACAATACATAGATGAATATACTACCTTCAGTACAATACATAGATGAATATACTACCTTCAGTACAATACATATATGAATATGCTACCGTCAGTACAATACATAGATGAATATACTACCTTCAGTACAATACATAGATGAATATACTACCTTCAGTACAATACATAGATGAATATACTACCTTCAGTACAACACATAGATGAATATACTACCTTCAGTACAATACATAGATGAATATACTACCTTCAGTACAACACATAGATGAATATACTACCTTCAGTACAATACATAGATGAATATACTACCGTCAGTACAATACATAGATGAATATACTACCGTCAGTACAATACAAAGATGAATATACTACCTTCAGTACACTACATAGATGAATATACTACCTTCAGTACAATACATAGATGAATATACTACCTTCAGTACAATACATAGATGAATATACTACCGTCAGTACAATACATAGACGAATATACTACCTTCAGTACAATACATAGATGAATATACTACCGTCAGTACAATACATAGATGAATATACTATCTTCAGTACACTACATAGATGAATATACTACCTTCAGTACAATACATAGATGAATATACTACCTTCAGTACAATACATAGATGAATATACTACCTTCAGTACAATACATAGATGTATATACTACCTTCAGTACAATACATAGATGAATATACTACCGGCAGTACAATACATATATGAATATACTACCGGCAGTACAATACATAGATGAATATACTACATGCTGTACAATACATAGATGAATATACTACCTTCAGTACAATACATAGATGAATATACTACCGTCAGTACAATAATGATGGGTGAGCTTTCCATTAAAACTAAAATAAAATGTGTTGTTGTTAACAGTTGCCTATCCGAGCTTCGAATGAGAAATCATCACAAAATACAGCACGAGTTTATCGTGCGCACGCATCACTGATCATCAAATACACCGTTGTCATCAAAACCGGAATAACCATAATCAAATTTAAACACTGTACGCAACGTATAGTCGAAAAATGCATCAATAGACCGAAGATAAATACATTTATGTTTTCTCAGCCATTCTAGGCCAAACATAAATTATTGATCATCTTACTTCATAAGGATGCAATACAGAATAAATACAAAAGTAGGAATGGCCCGGACAGGTTTATTATTTAATGGACAGAAAAGGAACGGGATTCTGAGTATATCGGTATACATCTGAAAGCTCACCTTTCCCTGTTAAATATGCAACTCTTTATGTAGCAATTACAAATCGTCTTATGTAGCAATTACAAATCGTAATATTCAATGAATTAAATTCATACATAATTCTTAAAACACCGTAATTTCAAAGAAATGTAAATACGTGTGTGTGATATAATTATAAACCTCAAATGTCAAGATTTAAGGAAACAGTCCTTTTAACTTTGTCTGACTCTCTAACAACGATCGTTGGCATTATCCGATTTCCATCGACCGTGTTTTTTGAACAAACGCTCACTAACACCATTATTAGCAGCACAAGTACATCCAACTGACCTGAACGAGTGTAACCCAAACACCGTGGAATCTAACCCAATTTCGCGTACATTCTCTATAATTTCTCTGGCTCTACAATAGGAAATAAGACCTCCTGTCCTGAGACTATATTTGAGTGATTTGCTAGAATGTTGGATATTTCTAAATATAAAGTCAGCTGAATTGGAAGGAATGTGGGCCAATTTAAGATAGTTCTTTATCTCTAAATGCATGACATGGCATGTCGGTTTTCCAGTTCTTGCCACAGTCACTGTTTAACCCTTGTGAAATTGATCAGTTTTTCCTGAGGAAATGAAAACTTTCATCTACTTATCTTCCAAACGGATATCAGCTCGTTTTAAGCGTACTAGCTCATCAAAACGGAGAAAGCCAGCGTAACTTACAAAGAAAGATAAAAATATCGGACAGGGAAAGCAGCATTCAAGGACGACAGTCAACCACAAAACACAAAAACAAACAAGCAAACAGACAAACGAGAAGGCAAAAGTAATAAAAAATGAAAATGACATCACAAACACATAAGGGTTGACAATAGGGCTACCGCCTTGGAACGGTCAGTGGCAACAAAGGCCACTGGGGGTTTAAACCGGTTCTAGGGTGCACCAAACCTCACACTTACTCTACTGTCATCCCATTAAAACAGGACAGTGTAAATAAAGAAATCCCCGCCATGATCTTATCTCTAACCAACAAGGCAGCATCAGTAGGCAGTATAAGTAAAACACAAATATGCTCGTGTAAATATAATACAAAAAAACAATAGCCTAGAAAGCCACAATGAAGGTACTCAATGACTTGGCAGAAGCCAGAGAAACAAGAAGGGCACGACAGGAAAGATCATAGACAAACATCAAACGCCACCGTTCCAATGGGCTTTAGGTAGGCGTCATCATAGGGTCCACAGCCTGTCCGGTCGTCGTACAATTAATGTGAAAATCATAGTGGCGAAATGTAATTGGTCCACCACCAAGCATGCAGTACGTTGCAAAATGATAGGGTCATAACCTCTTTTGATAAACATTTTAACAAGTTTAACAAAGATAGTATGAAAGTGATCATGACCAAGAATCTTACGAAGTTTATAAATCACATCCCCATAGAAGTCAGGTTGTGATAGTCCTTGTCGCTGAAGAGTCCTTAAATTACTTTTATATTTGGAAAGAGGATCAGGTTTACGATAATAATATTTTGCAAAGGTTTTACGAAGTTTATGTTAACGGTAACCCTGATTGAGCAGCTTTTTAGTTATACAAAGATTACGAATATTAAAGTCCTCAACTCGAGTACAAGCCCTTGAGACACATTGCTTTAAATCTACTATCCATCAAATTATCAGAGAACCCAAATTTGCAAACAATCTTATTAAGATCGTCGGCCAAAATAGCACTTCTTTGCACAGTAGGCTTGCCAGTATGGCGAAGAATACCATCTCTAGTAAACTTAACTAATTTAGATATGCATGGGTCCCGAAACCCAGCAACGTTGTGAGCGAATGTTATGTCATAAAGTGCGGCGTTTAACTTGGATGCTGATGGTAAAGAATCCTTCAGCAAAGACAAAAATAAAGCTACATGATAGTGGTCGACAATGAACAAAAGCCGAATTTCTTGCACCATTTGCAAAACTGTTTAAAATAGCAATTATATTGCTTGTAGGTATTGGCGGCTTTTGATGTCTTAATGAAGTGCTTAAGATTTTCTTGGTAAGTCTTGAGTTTGGGTTGGAGAAGGGAGTCCAAATGCATGTGTTCACATATTCCCGTACTGAACGCATCTGTCAAATGTAAAACATTAAAACGCGAATAAATCATTAAAGATGAATGGCCACCACCCGTTTTTAGTATTATCAATTAACAAATTTAACTCTTAAACATCATATGAACCTTTCTTGATAGTCCCGGAGAGAAAACATATATTTAAAACCGCTCCTAAGTTGTATGTAAAAATATGACGTAGATACTACTTTACCACTGCGAGACTCCACGGGGACATGAGGTAAATCTGAGTTGTATAGCTGCACAACTATTGCCAGATAATTGATAAATACATTTACCTGTGGATTAATGTATCTGTTCAAAGTTTTCACGTCATCAAATAAAATCTTATTCTCGCTTTTCACAGATATTGTAATGTGTGAATTGTAAATATTTATTGTTGTGTATTGACTTCGATTTAAATAAACATAAACATGTTCATGAAACAAAACATGGCCGAAAAATCCAAAACGTTACCCGCCGTCAAATCTATAAAACAATATATTTAAATATTGATATTAAATACCACGGTGCCAAATGGTGTAGTGTGACCTTATATAAATGAAGCGTAGTATAAGTACAATATTAATAAATTCGACCAGAGAGCAGATCCATTGATAGTTTAATAGTTACAACATATGTATAGTTTTTTCAATTAACTAATTATATGAGCATTTATGATTAATAAAGATATACCTACATTAATAACCGAATTATTATAACTTAATTGTAATAATTTGTTCTTGTGCATGGGAAACAACTACTACATAATTATCAAACTGTTTTTGTAACAATTACCTCCCATTTATTTTATACATATACACCTGATATAATTTAAAAAGAAAATCATTGATCAACATTGCTTAGATCTAGAGATCTATGTTTCATTTAACCATGATCATTATCTATAATGCATGTCACTATAATATGCGTGTAAGCAACAAGTATGTTGAAGTAAGCTTTATACAGCATTTCAATATATCATTGTGAGGCACACGAATTTCATTTACAGTCGTATCACTTACGTACAATTAAATCAAACTGTTTACGTTTCCTTCGTTTGCAGAGGCGTTATATAGCATATCAATATATCCTTGTGAGGCACAATAACTTCGTTTGCAGAGGCCTTATATAGCATATCAATATATCCTTGTGAGGCACAATAACTTCGTTTGCAGAGGCGTTATATAGCATATCAATATATCCTTGTGAGGCACAATAACTTCGTTTGCAGAGGCGTTATATAGCATATCAATATATCCGTCTGAGACACAATAACCTCGTTTGCAGAGGCTTTATATAGCATATCAATATATCCTTGTGAGGCACAATAACTTCGCTTGCAGAGGCTTTATATAGCATATCAATATATCCTTGTGAGGCACAATAACTTCGATTGCAGAGGCGTTATATAGCATATCCTTGTGAGGCACAATAACTTCGTTTGCAGAGGCATTAAATAGCATATCCTTGTGAGGCACAATAACTTCGTTTGCAGAGGCGTTATATAGCATATCCTTGTGAGGCACAATAACTTCGTTTGCAGAGGCGCTATATAGCATATCCTTGTGAGGCACAAGACTTTCGTTTGGACTTGTAAATTCTTATACTAGTATATGATTTATTCTCGTATACCTTACGTACAATTAAATCAACATCTAAACGTTTCCTTGTGAGGCACAAGAACTTCGTTAACAGAGGATGTAATGTAAACTGACACAGATACATGTGTACGTATAGAAGATAATCATACAATATGCATTTATCAATGTAAATCATCCTATGAGATACAAACTTGATCTTCGTTCGCACCAAAACTAAATCCTAGTAGCAAGCACTTTGCTAGTAAGAAGAAATATAAAAAGATCGGCCAGGGAAAGTAGCATTCAAGGAGGACAGTCAACCACAAAACACAGAAACAAACACGCAAACAGACAAACAAGAAGGCAAAAGTAATACTAAATGCAAACGACATCACAAACACAAAATAGTTGACAATAGAGCTACCGCCTTGCAGGGGCGTAGCTTCCTATTAGCCGTGTAGGCTGCGGTCTACACTTTTTTCTGAGAAATCAAAAAAATAAAAATGCCAAAAATGCAATAAAAATCGGAGGCCTAGGTGGGTAAGGGGCTAAATAACATTAAATTACTTTAAATGTTTTTAGCTTCTTTTTAGTTATAAGATATGTAATTTACGGTAAAAAGTAAGGATATTGATGCTCTTATAGACATATTCATCGGTACGAAATATACGCCAAAACGCACCTGCGACAGTCTAGCTGGAAAAAAAATCCGGGGGAGCATGCCCGAGCCCCCCTAGAACTCGGCCTACACATCATCTTCAGCCAAGCTACGCCCCTGCCTTGGAACGGTCAGTGCCAAAGTAGGCCACTGAGGGTTTAAACTGGTTCTAGGGTGCACCAAACCTCACACTTACCCTACTGTCATCCCATTAAAACAGGACAGTGTAAATAAAGAAATCCCCGCCATGACCTAATCTCTAAAGAAAGGAAAAAAAAGAAAGCCACAATGAAGGTACTCAGTTTGTCACAGGATGACCTTAGTGGTTGGGCTAACTCAGGAAAGAATCAATGACGGTGAATGCATTTACATAAGTTTAATGCAACTTTTAAAATATGTTTAATATATATACAATTATCTAAAAAAACAAGCGAATACACAAATGAACTATGAAAAGAATGTTCTCATGAACGTTTAAGACGTTCTTAGTATTGTTATAAATACTAAATGTCTAAGACACTAAAGTGTTGTTAAAGCTATAACAATGTTGATCTAGCGCGATAACTGTGATGCGCGAGAGATCATGAAGATGATGATGCGCGAATTCAATGGATGATTGTCATCAAATGCCTTCTGTAAGGGTTGATGACGCGATGCAATGATAGTTAATCTCCACTGAGATTGTGAATGATATTCCTCCAGTGAGGACTGGTAACGGGCCCACCTTGTGTCCCGGGGGTTGTCGTTAGTAAAATATGGCCATGCTGACGCAGGTACGGGGACCGTCTCCACCGCTCGTAAACGTTACTCGTGGAAGCTTAGCTCCACTCCTGGATATCCAAACCTAGATGGCTTACTCCAACCCTGGATGGCTTATATCCTGGATGGCTTAGGCTGTAATTATACACACGTTTTAGATATCGGTTGACAAACATAACAATCTTGCATAATTATCATTACCCAAACAAATCATTATTCAATCAATATATGTAAGCTGTACTAATGATGAGTAGCAATGTATACATATTCTACAACGCCATGTATACGCTATGTACGTCGCTGTTAATCAATGCCCCTAATACATGTAATATGAACATGATCAAATAACTCATATATTACACTCACTGAGTTATGCATGCACGCATTTATTCTTGTCACTCATCTCATTGTTAACTAATGTTAACAATCGTGTATTACAATCACTGAGTTATACGCCAACGTTAACTAATGCACCTATTATCCACTGTTATCAAATTAATATTGTTTTACAATTAATGATCAATTACAATAATTACATCTAATAAAGTAACTTCAAAATCATATGCTAGTCTAAAGTTATGTTTGAGAAACATCAATGCTAACCGGATGTCGTAACCGCCAAACAAGATGGCGCCGCCCACTGAATACAAATGTACGATAAAAGTTTAATAAAACTACTAACCACATGTTGCCTATGAATTTTGCCGTCCAATCTCTGTTCCAACAAAGTACTTTCGATCATCCCGGTGAGAGCTAGAAGACAATGGGTTTTATAGCAAACATTACGCCCAAATCATTATTTCCCCCGTTCAGTCCGTGACAAACGTGGCTAAATCTACAGTATTGAATCTACACGAGAGGCCCCTTATACAATTTTGCCGTTTAAGGAAAATATACCTATACGTTTACATGCATTAGCACAAAACTAAACTTATGACACGGCCTCTCTGGTGGCCACTTAAAATGTGCACGCTTTTACGTGTTACATGAATAGATCATGAATATTGTGAAATTGTTTCAACTCGAACAATAGATTTGGGTGTAACCGATAACTTACAAGAGCTATGTGCGACCAGTACGCTCTACCCGTGACATTTTGTGACAACATCACCCCACTTAAAGAAAGTGCTACACTTTTAAAATTCAACAAAATGATAATTAATATTTACCGTTAAGAAACTATTAATTCTTCTGAGCAAATGAGCGACAAAACGTACAAGATGATTGCGCAATCGCTTGAGTATGTTAAATATTACTACTGAGGGATGCGACCGTCTTCCGGAAAACATCCACTGCAGTTATAACCTAACTATAATATGTAATTACAATTTCAACACTATTCTACAATTGTACACTACCCTGTCGTAACGTATACTACTATTGTACAATTCACTGCAATACACTATTGTATTAAACCGGTCATTATGTGCGGCGACTTAAATAGTCTGCCCCAATATTGTCCTTTCCTCGGATCGCTTTAATTTTTATCCGGTAAGGCTGCAGAGTCAGTGCCCTCCTCATTAACCTACTGTTAGCTACCTTTGCTTTATTCATATAAGCTAACGGTTGGTGGTCAGTTTCAAAGACAAATTCCTTACCAAAAACATATCGGTGGAATTTACTGACACCCCACACTACTGCAAGACACTCCCTTTCGATAACAGAGTAGTTACATTCCCGGGGTAATAGTTTCCGACTTGCGTAAGCCACGGGGAGACTACACCCATCTTGCTCTTGCAGTAGGACTGCACCCACCCCGATATCGGAGGCATCCGTTCTGAGGATAAACTCCTGGTCAAGTTCAGGTAATTTTAGTATTGGGGTTTTGACCAGACTCCCCTTTAAAGAGACAAAAGCTCGCTCCTGGCTTCCCCCCCCCCCCCCCCCCCCAAGTTATCCTATTGGGTTGACCTTTCTTTGTCAAGTCTGACAAAGGTGCAGCTATAGCCGAAAAGTTTGGAATAAACTTCCTGTAAAAACCCGCCAACCCTAAAAATGACCTAACTTGTTTCTTTGTATCGGGTCTTGGTGCTTCCTGAATTGCCTTAACCTTGTCGGGGTTGGGTTTCAATTTCTGGTCCCTCCCGACAACATGACCCAGACACTCTATATCTGCGTAACCTATGTGACACTTGCTAGGTTTTGCAGTCAGTTTAAACCGGCGTAGCCGTTCCAACAGATTACGTAGAGCCTTAATATGGTCTTCAAATGTTGTTGTAAACACCAGGATGTCATCTACAAAACGGTCTGTGTTGGACAAATCCTTCAGGACTTTCCTCATTAACCTACAGAATGTTGCTGGGGCGTTTACGAGACCAAAGGGCATGACCTTGAACTTAAAAAGTCCTTGCGAAGTTTCGAAGGAGGTCATCTCTTTAGCTCGGTCTGAAAGTGGGACTTGCCAATAACCTTTACTGAGGTCTAACTTGGAGAAATACGAATATCCCGCAAGTTTAGAGAATACCTCCTCAATATTAGGCATTGGCTCTGCATCAAAGATGGTACATTTATTGAGCTGCCTAAAATCGATGCAGAATCGAATTGACCCATCTTTCTTCTTAATAAGTACGACTGGGGATGAAAATGGGGCGTTTGAAGGTTCGATGACACCCAATTTCAACATGTCTTTCACCTCCTCATCAACAATTGATCGGGAGTGAAATGGAATGGGATACCCCTTAATTCTAATTGGTTCCCCTGATGTGAGTACAATATCATGTTGCACTCCATCTGTCTGACCCGGGTTTTCGGACAAGACATCACTGAACTCCGAGAGTAAACTACCCATCTCTCGTTGCTGCTCTACACTAAGCATGCCCGATATGTCTACATCGGCTGCTGTCTCCCTACCTACACTTGTGGGAAAATACATGGGACTAGTGTCCTCACTACTGTCTTCCTCACTATCCTCAATAACTGCAACATTTACTACGGTTAACACCCCTTGTTGCCCATTATCGGTTCTACTGATATACTCTTTCAGCATATTCGCATGAAAGGTCTTTAACTTTCCGTTTATCTCGATACGGTAATCCATAGTGTTCACTATCCTTCTAACGTAAAACGGACCTTTCCATTGTAATAACAACTTGTTATTGTCGGTCGGGAGTAACAGTAACACCTGGTCATCTATCTTAAACTTCCTAGCTCTAGCTTTCTGGTCATAGTACCGTTTGTACTTGGTACTTGCCTTAACTAACTGACTTTGAGCTATCTTACAAGTCTCCTCTAGTTTCTCCTTCAGATCTAAAACATACTGATATGTAGTCTTAACCTCATCACTATCTACTTCACCTGTCCACATCTCTCTAAGAATCCTCATGGGACCTCTAACTGACCTACCGTACAATAACTCAAACGGAGAAAATCCTAAACTCTCTTGTGGAACCTCTCTAAATGCAAACAATAAAGCATTGAGATACTTGTCCCAATCTTTGGGTCTCTCGGTACACATACGCCGTAACATTTGCTTTAACGTCCCGTTAAATCGTTCGACTAACCCGTTACACATAGGGTGATATGGTGTTGTCATGATTTGACGCAAAGACAATAACCTGCTTACTTCAGCCATAAGTTCTGACGTAAACTGTGACCCACAATCAGTCAGCATTTCCTCTGGTACACCTAGCCTACTGAACATATCAACTAATGCCTCAGCTACTCTCTCAGTTTCAATTGAGGGCAATGCTACTGCCTCCGGATACCTAGTTGCATAGTCTACCATGGTTAAAATGTACCTATTTTTCCTATCCGACACTGGAAAAATTGGTCCAACTATGTCTACGGCTACCCGCTTAAATGGTGTATCTATCAGTGGCATCTGACCTAAATGTACTGTCCTTTGGCATACATCGCAGGACCTACAATACCTAGTTACATCTCCACTAACGCCTGGCCAATAAAATTCTGCCAATACTCTATCTGACGTTTTCTTTACGCCTAAATGACCTCCCATAATCGACTCATGAGCTACCTTAAGCACTGTCGTTCTATACTGGGTAGGTACCACTAATTGGTGAAACTGTCTACTACCACTATCTTCAAATTCTCTGTACAATAACCTATTCTTATGTACAAACTTACAACTACCGGACCCTTTACACTTCTTCACTACACCATCCTTGGCCTTCACTTTACAAGGACCTAATGACTCGTCTTGAGTTTGTGCTTCTATAAACTCCGCTTTAGATATGTCACCTACGGCTGCAGGAACCTTTAATTTTCTATAAGCCTGAGCTTGCTTCTGAACCTGCGTTCTAGTCTCTACGGCATTACTTATGCTACTTCTAAAATCGGACATTACCGGAAGTGCTGAACCTTCTATGTTCCCTATCGTTAAATCATACATCGGGTCATCCATACATAGTGCCTCTGTAGTCCCTTTAAAGAAAGGTGTATCTACATCTATTCTCGCTATTGGTACGTGCTCTACCGACTTATTTAACAACATACACGGTGACTGTTTACCTACCAACTGGTCATCCGTAACTAAACTACGCCTAACTACCACCCCTGTACAACCTGTATCCCTCATTACAATTACGTCCGTGCCATTCACTCTACCATCTGTCGTTGGAAGATTTGCATACGGAAAGAGACATGTTCCGATCTTCGCCATTACAACATCCGCTTTAACACAACAGCTACTACTCTCGGTTTTAATAACCGGACTATTACTACCTCTGCCTCTACCTCTACCTCGGTTTTGACCACCTGTACCTCTACCGAAATTCCATGGGTTGTTAAAACCTTGGTTCTGATTCCCTACATTGTTGTCCACTCTACTATTGTCACTCAAGTTGTCTACGACAGCGGACACTTTCACCGCTTTCCTACACTCATGTTAAGCATGATTCCCATTACAGTGACGACAATGAATAAAAGGTCTACCTATGTTACCACTATTGCTACCTCCTCTAGAACCCATCGAACTACCTCCACCTCTATAGATTCCACTCTGGCATTTCTGTTTATGACTATGATCGTCCCCTTGCCTATCTCTAAACGTTCTGTCTTTCGACACTACATTTTGAGCTCCAATTCTAGCCTCGGAAAACTGATCTGCTTGAGTTGCCATTTCATTTACACTAGTTAGTTTTCTTTCTTTAAGAAATATGAACAGATCTCTACTACAAACATTGAATAGCTGGTCCCGCAACAAGAAATCTATGAGGCCCTGATAAGTCTGCGCTACCTTCCCTAACTCTAACCACCTATCTAAGTAATTTCTAGACCTACTAATAAACTGAATAAATGACTCGCCTTTCTCATGTAGACAAGCTCTAAACCGCTTTCTAAAACCTTCTTCAGTTAACTCAAATCTCTTTAAAAGAGCATCCTTTAACTTGTCATAGTCAAGAGCATCTACACTAGGTAATCTAGAAAATACATCTAAGGCCTTGCCTCTCAATAACGCACTTAAATGAACTGCCCACTTATCTTTGGTCCATTCCTGTAACTCAGCATAACGCTCGAACCGTAACAAGTAACTGTCCATGTTATCTTTGTCAGCATCAAAGTATGGTAACTTCGAACCTTTTAACTTCCCAGAATAACTATCTTTCCCTTCAGTTTTACTGTCCTTACTATGTGTCTTAGCTGCTTCCAACTCTAAAGCTAACTTATGCTCAAACTCTTTTTGCTCCCTTTCCATTATCATCTTAGCCTTAGCTAGTCTACCATCTGTTTCGAACCTCTCATGTTCTAACTCTTGCTTCTGCCTTACTATTCTACTTTCTAATTCTAACTTCTCTTTAGCTAACCTATCTTCTAATTCTAACTTCTCTGTGGCTAGTCTACTTTCTTCATCTCGCTTCTCTTTAGCTAATCTACTTTCGAATTCTAGCTTCTCTTTATCAGCATCTAGCTTCTCTTTAGCTAATCTACTTTCTAATTCTAGCTTATCTTTAACTAGTCTACTTTCTTCATCTCTTTCCTGCTTTGCTAATTCTCTTTCCTTAAGTCTAAATTCCCTTTCCCTAGCCTGTTCGTCTTTAACAAAGGTTCTAAGCTCCTCTCCAGCAAACCCTAACTCCTTACCCATTTCCGTAAGATCCTTTATGGACGTCATATCTATGGACATTGTGGACTACTAACTACAATAATTACAATACACACGTCACTAATAATTCTACTCACCTAACTACTAATGGTAAGTCACTGTGTCCTCAGTAAATACCTGGGCATCATCATAGGACAAGTTACATACACATTTGTACTAGCGCTAACTACTAACGGTTATGTATAGATAGTAACTAGCTACCACAAAACATATACACTACATAAAATATCTATATTTGATATTGGACATAAACCTTAAACAATCATAGAAATGTGTATAACATGTACATGTATATTTACTTTTCCCATCAATATAAGTATACTCGAGTGTCACAACATGAGTAGAACGTCTTGTTCGCCAACCTAATTGGATACTATGTGTATATCAAGGGAGGTAAAACAAACACCCAAATTATTGAGCAAAAGTGCCTCAGACCCACTCGTGTAGACCACTGCGACCTCGCGCCAAGGAAAGAACGGACAAAACAACAGTTTGGACTCACACTACCCTTGTCGTGTCTTGACTTGTCTTCCAAGCTGTGGCCGTGATCGTCGACAGTCGCCTTGATGGATCAGAGGGTGGTACACAATTCTAAAATAATAAGTAGAGATTTAGTATATCATAATAAATATCACTTATTGATTCTTTCCCTCCGTAGTCGCCCAAAATCCCACTACTCTGAAAACCAGTTGTCACAGGATGACCTTAGTGGTTGGGCTAACTCAGGAAAGAATCAATGACGGTGAATGCATTTACATAAGTTTAATGCAACTTTTAAAATATGTTTAATATATATACAATTATCTAAAAAAACAAGCGAATACACAAATGAACTATGAAAAGAATGTTCTCATGAACGTTTAAGACGTTCTTAGTATTGTTATAAATACTGAATGTCTAAGACACTAAAGTGTTGTTAAAGCTATAACAATGTTGATCTAGCGCGATAACTGTGATGCGCGAGAGCTCATGAAGATGATGATGCGCGAATTCAATGGATGATTGTCATCAAATGCCTTCTTTAAGGGTTGATGACGCGATGCAATGATAGTTAATCTCCACTGAGATTGTGAATGATATTCCTCCAGTGAGGACTGGTAACGGGCCCACCTTGTGTCCCGGGGGTTGTCGTTAGTAAAACCTGGCCATGCTGACGCAGGTACGGGGACCGTCTCCACCGCTCGTAAACGTTACTCGTGGAAGCTTAGCTCCACTCCTGGATATCCAAACCTAGATGGCTTACTCCAACCCTGGATGGCTTATACCCTGGATGGCTTAGGCTGTAATTATACACACGTTTTAGATGTCGGTTGACAAACATAACAATCTTGCATAATTATCATTACCCAAACAAATCATTATTCAATCAATATATGTAAGCTGTACTAATGATGAGTAGCAATGTATACATATTCTACAACGCCATGTATACGCTATGTACGTCGCTGTTAATCAATGCCCCTAATACATGTAATATAAACATGATCAAATAACTCATATATTACACTCACTGAGTTATGCATGCACGCATTTATTCTTGTCACTCATCTCATTGTTAACTAATGTTAACTATCGTGTATTACAATCGCTGAGTTATACGCCAACGTTAACTAATGCACCTATTATCCACTGTTATCAAATTAATTCTGTTTTACAATTAATGATCAATTACAATAATTACATCTAATAAAGTAACTTCAAAATCATATGCTAGTCTAAAGTTATGTTTGAGAAACATCAATGCTAACCGGATGTCGTAACCGCCAAACAAGATGGCGCCGCCCACTGAATACAAATGTACGATAAAAGTTTAATAAAACTACTAACCACATGTTGTCTATAAATTTTGCCGTCCAATCTCTGTTCCAACAAAGTACTTTCGATCATCCCGGCGAGAGCTAGAAGACAATGGGTTTTATAGCAAACTTTACGCCCAAATCATTATTTCCTCCGTTCAGTCCGTGACAAACGTGGCTAAATCTACAGTATTGAATCTACACGAGAGGCCCCTTATACAATTTTGCCGTTTAAGGAAAATATACCTATACGTTTACATGCATTAGCACAAAACTAAACTTATGACACGGCCTCTCTGGTGGCCACTTAAAATGTGCACGCTTTTACGTGTTACATGAATAGATCATGAATATTGCGAAATTGTTTCAACTCGAACAATAGATTTGGGTGTAACCGATAACTTACAAGAGCTATGTGCGACCAGTACGCTCTACCCGTGACATTTTGTGACACAGTTACTTGGCAGAAGCCAGAGCAACAAGAGAATAAACCATTAAGGGCACGACAAGAAAGATCATAGACAAACATCATACGCATCATAGAAACAGTTTTGCCTGTGCTTGTAGCAAGCTGTCTAGCTGAAACATAGGGTAGCTTGATAATAACACCGCGTAATGATAACTAAGATCCTCTAATCTCCTAGAACCTTATAGAAATGCAGAAGTCTCGACTGCTTCATACTAGTCCTATCCATTCAAGAACTTGAACAGGGATCCACACGGCTTTTCTACTTTAATGGCGAAACCTGCTGAAACAAGACTATTTTGAACGAAAATGGCATTTTTACGTGTACTGTCAAAATCGGAATTAGTTCCCCAGCCATTATCTACGAACATTACTATTTTAATGCTATTGCATCTCCAGAATAACCGTGTCTCTTGCCACCTCTAAACTTCTACACCGTACCATCTCCTCTTCACCATCTATAATTTCTGAATTGAAATTAAATTGCTAAATTCGAATTCTGGCTATTTAGGTTTCGACACAGAATTTACGCCAGAAAACTTCTTTTTCAAGTCACTTAATTGAAAGTCAAAATATGTCCGGAACAGACTAAAAGCCTCATAAAGTTCCCCTTGGCGACTGTCACAATCCCCCGAGGGCTTACCTGGGCCACGTGCGTCTCTGTGGTATTCTGTGGTACGAATCCTTGACCGACAGCCGTCACGTCCTGGACGCTACCCTGCTGTCGTCTAGGTTGATGTCTCATCTGGAACCCCTGTCACCACAAGAAGAAGTCGTAAAGGATAACAACTCGTCAGCAGGATATGACATCTCAGAAAAATAACTCGAAAAGCTATCGAAGTTTGCAGATAAAATGTGTTGTTGTTAACAGTTACCCATTCGAGTCTCGAATGACAAATCAACTCGAAATCCAGCACGATTTTATCGTGCGAACGCATCACTGATCATCAAATACACCGTTGTCAACCGGAATAACCATACTCAAATTTAAACACTGTACACAACGTATAGTCGAACAATGCATCAATAGACCGAAGATAAATACATATATGGCTCAAATCAATATTAATTGGACAATATGTTCTGTTAGTACCTCCTTACATTATTTTGTTGAAAGTACCCTAACTGTGTTACTGTGTACGAATAACTAAACATGCTGAGGAGCTTTATCGCATACGGTTTTAATTTGCAGCATGTGATTCTAAGGACAGAAGATAAAAATAGTCAAAATATACACAGATGGAAGAAATGCAAAGAGGCTACATACGTGTGTGTGTGTGTGTGTGTGTGTGTGTGTGTGTGTGCGTGCGTGCGTGCGTGCGTGCGTGCGTGCGTGCGTGCGCATGTTTGTGTATGTATGTATGTATTTGCGTATGTGTGTGTGTGTGTGCACGCGCGTGCGTGCGTGTGTGCGAGGGTGCGTGCATGCGTGCTATGTTACCTCTCTTGAACAGTTTGTTTGTTTGTTTGTTTGTTTTTTACGTCATTTTCAACACATGTAAGGTTATATATGACGGTCGATTTTTTTTGTGACGGCGGGAGGCCACCCACTTTTCCTGACGCAACGTCGTTAACCATTCGGCCACGGAGACGCTCTTTCTTAAACAGACTCAATAAAAATCTGCTACTAATTTCTTGGTTGTGTTTGCTGCTTCCAAGGGATCCTCTTTGTTTATGATACAAGGATCAAATTACGTTTGTCTTATATCTAATAACTGCTATTTTTCTCTCTTGCTTGTGTACGTTGCTTATAAGGGATCCTTTTTTTGGATTGTTTAAGCTTTGATAAGTACTTGTATTTTGTATCGACATATCTTGGTATTGAATTATTGTACAACTGCTAGCAAACAAATAATAACTTGTTATGATTTTAAAATGTTGGATAAGCAACTGTGGAATAATTCCCTACTACATCATGACTCACTTTAATAAGCAGTGACTAATAGTCACATATTTTTTACACATGGAAATTATTCGTCAATAATGAAAGGCGGTCTATAAGAGGCGTTTATTATGCCTTCGGAACTTCCAAAATCAAAAATAGTGTATGCCGAGATTGCATAGTCGTCACACCATTGGCAATGAAAAAAGCTGAGGAAGACTGTTTATGGATCTAAAGTCACACAATTAACGAGCAACAGAGAACTACTTCACATACGCAGTCTGTTGTATCGCGGAACGAATTGACAGACAGGAAAGAACAATACCTCAACGACGTGTCAGAAAAAAAAACAATTACGTGAATGTATTCAATAAGTTGCACTGGTACTTTAATTCCAATTCTTCGTGCAGCTATGTCTTCAAAAAAAATACATTTCTTAATCAGAGAATAATTGGACGTAAACCACAGCTAATGCATACTCTACGTCGATTTAGTTTACCAATTACAAGCTTTGGCGATTTATAACTGGTAGTTTTTGTCAAGAAATCAGTTATATATTGATAAGTTGTCTGCAATGTTTGTAATGGCTGAGATAGGCAATTTTGTAGAAATTCAATACTTTTAAAACCTTTCTCCGGTTTCTATTTCAAGCTAAATAGCAAATATCTTATTAAATACACGCTGTGCATCATTTGTGCAACTGTAATCTATAAAGGCATTCCAGCAGTGGAATTACGATAAATGGTTTTTGAAATGCTGATTTTCTTTAGACAGCCAAATTAATTTGCATTTGTCTCTTTTGTTTCATACGTATTATCAATATAAGAACAGATGGAGTGCTTTTAAACGGAAACGTTAAGAGCAATCTCGTTACTCAAATGCACTTAGCAGTTGAACCGAACTTCAAAGATGTAGTCTGATCATATTATTTGAATTAAATTATTCTTCTCAAATTGTACGTAAAGTGGCATACACAATTATATTTCCTTTTTCCTTCATACCGCATGTCGGTATAGTACTCGGACAGTATGGCCTTGTTTGTTATTGCGTTATATAAAACAATATTCTAACATCTGAGAGCGTTACAGAAGTGGCAAATATTATGCAAAATATACAAGTTTATGTTTGATAGAAATCTAAGAAGTCTTTTGTTACGTTTAAGTAGATTACATTGTTAGCGCTGGCTACCACTATATTGCGAAGAATACTGGATTTGGGACAACACAAACAAGAGAGAAAAGAAGCACTCATTCTCTCAAAAGCACCGGCTCACTGAGTCGGTAATTTCTAATGGGTCTAAAGTGTGTTTGGTCATTTCTGTTTCAATGATATATTGCTATGCTACAAACACATTTTGTTCCGACATTGACGATAGGTTTACTTTGTGTATCGATAACAGTTTTAATCCGGGAACGTTACATGACAACCAGAAGCTACAATTCAATCCATCATTGTTGCTACCGATATTCTGAATATGTTATATAAGTGGTACAAGGCCGCTCTGGAGCACACTAACTGCCATCCAATATAACATGCCCACGTCATCTCTCCCGATTCCATCCGATCTGATAAATACTTGACATTAAACTCATTCCGTTTTATTTTGTTAAGTGGTAATGTGTCACAAGAGAAACATCAATTACGAAAAACTAAACGGATATGACAACCTGTATAAAAGGTTTTATAGTTTCCATGCAGATTGCGATTATGACATTTTTAACTAAAGTTGTTTTTTGAAATTGCTTTGGATTTTTTCATCTTAAAATCATAAACTCGTCAACTGTCACTGATGCTGAAACTTAGAAATGCAATCAAATGGCAAAACAATCTTAAAAACTAAGCCTTCCATTAAAATAAATTGACTAGTGTAAAGTTCAAAATTCGATACTCAGAAAACGTGTTGTTTTCCAGTAAAAACGTAACAGTGCATGGTAAATGCGCCAACTGCTAAAAAAGCAGAGGATAACAGTAAATTTGAATATTCTTGTTTAATATGTTTTGAAAAAAAAACACGCTTTCTATCTTCCGTTAATCTCAAATACCCGGTGGGAACATAGGGAGGGCGTCATTAGTCTGATAGATGTGTCAGTATGATACAAGTAGGATAACTTGGTTGGTGATGTAAACAAGAGGCCCAAGAGGGCCTGTATCGCTCTACTGGCATTATCAACGTTGGCTAAATTCAAGTGAAAAACAAAGTTTCCATGCTCTAAACAAGAGATCCAAATTGACACTGAAAAGCTCAACTGATGATCTTCGCAAAGATGAACAATTGTCAAACAAGCCTATAATTACATAACAGAATGAGAAAAAAACAGTTGATTGAGCACCATCACAAATCCGCATACCCCGCTTAAAATGTTCAGGTCCAGAAAGTGTATACATGGATGGGGATCGCAGGGGTTATGTTCCCATGGCGTGGATAGACCTCGAGCGAAAGCTGATTGGATGGTTGTATACGTCTGTTCCTGCCTATTAAGTGTATATATGGTTTTAGGGTGGGGATCTCAACCATTTCCAAGTTATGACATATAGATTATTTAACTGCTGGAATCAATTACAGTGAACTCCTTCACGAGATGGTAGATGTGTGGTTCTTTTCACGAACGAGCGTATGAGAGTGAGTGAGAAAAAGCACGTCTATCAGCAGTTCAATAATCTATGTATTACATTTTCAATCAATTTATGGATGATTTCAACCGAAAATGATTCGCTTAATTGAACGTTATCGAACGTTGATGACGTCAGTAAACCTGTAATGACGTCATGACTCAACGCCACAGCTATTTTTATGTTCGGAGTTAATTATTAATATTTATCGATTATGAATATGCTTTCACTGAGAAATCCCAGTCTTTCATCCGTAGGAATGTAATAAAAGGGATTATTTACTCAGGGGGAGGATAGACCCCAGGGCATATGTTTGTTGGACGGTTGTATTTGTCTGTTCATGCCCAGTAAGTGTATATATGGTGTTAAGGTGGTGATCTCAACAGTTTCCAAGTTAAGCTGCATGTGTTATGTCTCCAGGAGTGGGGATAGACCCGTGGACAGATACTGGTTGGATGGTTGTATCCGTCTGTTTATGCTCAGCAAGCGCATCATGGTTATACCTTCGGCCAGTAAAACTAACCATAAAAACATATATGGGACCACTTACGGTGATGCATGTTCTTCTCTGCTAACTTAGGATTTAAACAGCTCTGTTTTGTGTAAAGTGAGGATATCTTGGGGTAGGGAATTCCAGAAAAGTATTGTTCTGGGGAAGTATGAATATTTGTAGTAGTCGGATGTCGTACCTATTAGTCGAAAGTGAAGAGCGTGTGTCTGGACTGTATGTTTGTCTGTGTCTGTTATTCTTCAAGTGGGATAGCTACAAGGCTGTTGTAGCAGCTATGTAGCAAAGGGAGAGCATGCTATCTATGCGTCGTTGGTAAAGACTTCTCCAGTTAAGGGAGTGAAACATCTCTCTGCGCTTAACGTTTGTCCGGAGTCAAGCTCTACCCAGCGAGTTGCCCTACAGTGGACAGTTTCAACTATACTTTTGCCTTCTTGTTTGTCTGTTTGTATGTTTGTTTCTGTGTTTTGTGGTTGACTGTTCTCCTTGAATGCAACTTTCCCTGTCCGATCTTTTTATATTTCTTTATTTAATGTATCATTCATTGTGGAGAGATCAGGTAGTGGAGATGTTCTCGAGTTGCGGTCGGACTGACGTTATGTTATGTATGCCATAGATTAAATGGTTCTGAGTCTAGTTTGATGTTTCTGCGACGGAACTCTAATGATTGCTTTGCTTTTTTGGTGATTATGTTTATGTGTTCCACGTTAGATCACACAAAATGTTAACACCAAGCTATTTTGCGGATGTCGTTTCTTCAAGTTATGTATGTAACATGTATGTTACATTAATATGAACGTTTATGGATGTTTCTAGATTGTGTTATGTGCTTGACTTAGCATTTTGAGGAATTGAATTATCCTTTTTTTCCCCTATCATCTGCAAATAACCTACTCTGGAATTTGACATCTACTTCGAGGCCATTGATATATGCGATAAACAGTATCTGACCGAGGTGTAAACAACTCGGAACTCACGAAGAAACAGGTATTGTTGGCCTGGATCTGTTGACAACACGTTATGGAGTCGTTTTTCTCACGGCTAAATTACCCTGCATAATTAATCAACTATTTGAAATAATTATAGTGTTTACCATAATGTTATTTTAATTGCAATGTATGGTCAATATTCATCTAAAATCACGAATGTTTTATTGAAAATGGATTTCTTCTATAAGAATGTAGGCATTCTTTTTCTGCACCTTTGTTTTCCATGATCTACATACGACAGTCATGGAAACGTGACATCCGATTTTATACAATTTATGATGCATTATTGACGCATTTTAATTCAATAGAATCATAAGAAAGCATTTTATGTTTTTAGAACATTAACCGATATATTTTAAGAAAAGAATGTCACATAACAAAATTATTCAAAGTAACTACAGTCGCATGTAATAATTCTGTAATTTTTAGATGAATTGATAAACGTTACATATTACAGTATTAGTACAGATTGCTGATTGACTTCGGATTGACAGGCAACAATTCCGGTTGTCGCGTGTCATGCAGAGATAAACTGGGAATGTCGCAGTATTTGGAGATATCTTTGAAAGATTCGTTATAACTTGCAAACGTGTCTTGCTTCTTGGAAAGCGACAGAGCTTTATTAATAGCGTCAGTGTTTATTTAATCTGCAATAAATCAGATTCAAAATAAAGTGCAATTATGACAAATGTCATTTAGATGTTTTTTGTTCCTTTTAGAATGAAACGAATGAACGTTAAGCAATGCCATTACAACTTAAACTACATATAAGCCAAGTATTGACATTTGTAGCATGGTCGGTGACATTTCCTTTGATGGATGCAAAGCATTAAATCGTTTAATTTAGGGTAACTAAAGGGGCGTGGTTATACCGTACTACAACAAACAAATATTGGAATTTAGAGTTAGGTCACTATGACGTCACAGTGCTACAAAAAAGATAGAGTCTGTCTCAGCTCGTTGGTTATTTAAACATCCCAATGGGCTACGCCAGTCTCGGTGTTTAAATAAGCCAACTCGCTGAGACCAGACTCTATCTATTACGTGGAATTAAAAGACACTGCGTTTTTCCTTTTAAATCGTTTTCAATTGCCAGTTCATCTCAGTCTTGGAATTGAAAATGTCGAATTTTGTATTGAATTGAATTGAGTTTTATGTCGCTCCAACACATGAAACGTTATATGGCGCCTAATAAGAATGAACATGCCAGGCTCATCCTCCATTTACATCAAGATAAAATCAGAAGAATGGGCCTCTAGCATGCAGAACTGCAGAGTTGCTGCAAATTCTATAGTAGACACTCCATTTACGATGGAGCCAAGTTTCCATGTTTGCATACGCGGTGTCATGATGAAGACCTTAAATGAGCATGATTAAAAATGATAAAATTAACATGAAGGAGTGTGGGGTGGGTCCTACCCTCTGCCTCTTTCGGGATTTGCAGTGGTTGTATTCTACCCTGGCAACCATACGGGGATAGAACATGTCGATAAAAGATATAGCATCGTTACGATATATATATGTAGCCAATAACATGGCTGTATTTTAATCAGAGAACATAGCTTTAAATCGATGAACTCAGGGAATAATTGTGTGTAAACCCATGAAACTGCAGTTAATGGATACTCTTTGCTAATTAAATTTACTGATTACCAGCACTTACTTATATTTATATCAGTGCGTTTTGTTACAAAATATGCTTATTAATAAGATGTGCACTCTGTACTCGGGTTACGTCCAGTTTTATTTAATAAAACGTGGAGTGCTTGGTAAAACAGAACAACACGTATGTACCGTACAAAAAAATGACATACAACTAATAACTAATAAAATTTTATAGAAACGCTAGAAACAGCATATGCATGTTACTGTAATGTATATCAACGTATAATTACAGCTTGACCACAGATTTACCACAGAGAACTAGCAAAGGCAGATGACAAAATATCGTTTTTATCATAATAGTATGTAATTTTACTAGGATAGTTCTTGTTAACTAAACTATTGCAGGTGTATCAGACGCCACTTTTTGTTTGTTGTTCACCTCCGTAACTCAAATTATGGCAAGTGATAATTACAAATTGTTTTTATTTAGATCTCGTTGTTAGAATATCAAACTCCAGTTAATTGGAAACGTTCTATGTTTTCTTAAAAGGAACGCAACATTAATCATTTTTTCCAAAGAAACATTCACTTAAAGCGACACACCACAATTTGGAATTTTGTAAAAGTAACTGTTTTCAATCATTAATATTAATTATTAGAATAGCTGAAAGCAAATTGTGTTTGCATATTAAAAGTTGTTGATTATTGTACCAATAATATATTTAAACCTATGGTGGAATAACGAAATATAATGTTTTAATAAAAAAAAAAATCAAGATTGTGTCCCTTTAAGAGTTTGCATCAAACGTCTAAGCATAATAGAGCATTAATTACTTGTTTTTCTGTACATTTGAGGCTAAATTACATTCTATCGTCGGGAATTTTCAAAAAGAAAATTGAACTGTGTTTATCTTCCTCTTCATGTCACACGTCAGTATTCCTCTTCATGTCACATGTTAGTAGATGAGTCAAGCACTATTGATATTTTCTAGAAGAATATTGTTTCAGTATTTTTTCTCAGAATGGAACTTATTTCTGACGACAGTTGTGAAAGCCATAGAATGGTCACGTGGCGTCTTGTACGCTTTTACAGTCAAAGGCGTTTCTGTAATAGGTTACGACGATAAGCCCAAGTAGTAGTTTTTGACTTATGCTTCGGACAAAATTTACAAGTATGAAATACAAAGGCAATAAATCCATTAGAATGAAGATTGGTTGTATATCCTCCAATTCCCCTCATTGCCCTCTCTCATTGCGTGAAGTTTCATTGCAGTCCCATCAGTAGTTTTGAAGTTATGCTCCGGACAAAATTCCTAAGTATAAAATTACAAAGGGCAATAACTCTGATTTGTATGATAACAGAGTTACGGTTCTTGCAATGAGCACTTTATCTCATTGCCCTCTATCATTGTGTGTAGTTTTATTGGGCCCCACCAGAAGTTTTGAGGTTATGCTCCGAACAAAAATTCTAAGTATAAAGTTACAAAGGGCAATAACAATATTTAGAATGATGAGAGAGTCACGGTTCTTATACTCTGCACTTCTTCTTATTGCCATCTGTCATTGTATGAAGTATTACTATAGTCCCATTAGTAGTTTTGAAGTTATGCTCCGGACAATAATTCTAAATATAAAATTACAAAGGACAATTACTATACGACAATTACGCAGTCGCGGAACAAATTGATGGACAAGAGAAACGCTAAACGTATGTATGCTCAACGACGTGTCAGAAATAAAATAAAAATCAACCCATCTATTTCAATTGCGTAACCGCAGCTAATGCATACTCTTCGTCGATTTAGTTTACCAATTACAAGCTTCGGCGATTTGTAACAGGCACTTTTTGTCAAGAAATCAGTTATATAGGGATAAGACGTCTGCAATGTTTGTAATGACTGACACAGACATTTTTGTAGAAATTCAATACTTTTAAATGATTTCTCCGTTTTCTATTTCACGATAAATGGCGAGTGTTAGTTTAAATACACGCTGTGCATCATTTGTGAAACTGTACAAACTTGAAAGGTATTCCATCGGTAAAATTACGGAATATGTTGTGTTTTTTAAGCCTGATATCCTCAAGAAGCCGTCATCTGAGAGCTAAATTAAATTGCATGTGTCCCCTTCATCATTTAAGTGGTATTCTAACACGACCTGCGCAGTCTTTCATATACACAAAGAAGAGAGACAACTGCATGTTATTTTACGTTGAATACGGCTGTTCCATTAATTCCCCGCTTATTTTTCATCCGTTGGAAGCGCCACGTTACATGACGTCACTTCTTAAACCGTTAACGTCACAGAACGTTAACGTTAACGTTAACGTGATAGAACGAAAGTAAATAAATATTTTGGTAAATATACGTCACGAAGACAATCTCAACAGTAAGTTTAATGAAATTTTAATTACAACAAACTTGACATGCTCTCAAACCTTGCACACACCCGATATAAACACATCATATGCATCAATACAAATAACATTAATAAGCATCTTGAACAAGCTGAGACCGTTTGACGTCATACAGCGCAAGCTATATGACGTAAGCAATGACTTAATTGTTTGTAACGTGACTATTAGTGTATTTAAACATACGAAACTTCACAGAACTTTACATATTGGGGCGCCCAATGGAACAGCCTGTAAATATTTTTTCAAAAGGAGAACAAACATGTGTATTAATTTGCAAATTGTTATTATAAAACAACAAAAATGTAGAAATATTTAAAAATATATAAAAAGTTATATGGCAACAGTAAGCAATAGTTACTTGAAAACAAAGGCACATACTTAAAATATCAAAACATATGTAAGTGTTTGCATTAAATGCTGATGAAATATATTTCTAGAATGTTATGAAGAATGTTGAGGTAGTTTGAAATAAGTAAAAAAAAATATGACATGATCAGTGAAATGTGTACTATGACAAATGGCTGGGGTAGGTGGACATGTATTCGGTAGAAGTGGTTTGTAGTGGTAAGATATCATACAGTTTGGTTTTTTGAATGTTTGACACTGATTTTTGTCAAAGGTGTGCCACGTAGGGCTGATCATGAGATTGTCCTGGGTGGAAACCAGTATTGCATGGCCTGCGTCAGGAAAAAGCATGCTCAAGCAAAATTTCAAAACTGTATCTGTTATAGTTACTGACAAAAGTGCACCTTAACATAACACTTAACCGAATACGCAGACGCCGATCAAGGGATGACAAGAAGTCGTATTTTTTTCTAAAAACATACTGGTTAAAAAGTGGACCTTAACCAATATACAAAGTTCAAAAAGCGGTATAACATTTGCAGAAAGCAGAACAGAGTTATGAAACCTGATCTGCTGGGTTATGTTATGATGTAGAACAACAGTATAAAATTTCCAAGTTGTAGCTGTAATAGTTACCTAATATATTGAACTATGACATAGCGCCAATTGCAATACAGCAATTTCAATACAACATCACGATCTTATGGCCAGTCTTTTACCCCCAACATTTTGGCCAGCCTTTTACCTCCAACATTTTTAATCACGTGCTCCTCCATAAGTCACGTGCTCAGCCATATGCAGCATCAAAAAGCAAATACAAGTATAGGCTGAACGCTCAGGGCGGGCCGCAAATAAGTAAACATATACTTCTTTTAAAAGGTAACGTTAACTATAAACTCTTATTCGAATGAACTTATTATACCGGACATTGCTAGAGCATGTGATTTCAGTTAAATTATTTCTCACAATTTATATGGTAAAGTGGCATACGCAAGCATATTCCCTGTTTCCGTCATGTGGGTAGAGGACTCAGCCTTATTTGATGTGTTTTATCAAAAGTAGTTTAACGTCCGAGAGCGTTAAAGCAGCGGCGTATATTATGCTACACATAGTGTGGTAGGGGAGCCATATTGATGTTGTGCTTTCTGTCTGTCTGTCTGTAGGTCTTTCTGTCTGTGGCACAAACGATGTCCGATCAATAACTAGAGAATGGTTAGACCTAGGGTCCTCAAACTTGGAAGGATGATTGGTCATGACAAGTAGATGACCCTTATTGATTTTGGGGTCACTGGGTCAAAGGTCAAGGTCGCGGTGACATTGACTATCAAACGATGTCCGATCAATAACTAGAGAATGGTTAGACCAAGGATCCTCGAGCTTCGAAGGATGGTTGGTCATGACCAGTAGATGACCCTATTGATCTTGGGGTCACTAGGTCAAAGGTCAAGGTCGCGGTGACATTGACTATCAAAACGATGTCCGATCAATAACTAGGGAATGGTTGGACCTAGGGAATGGTTGGTCATGACCAGTAGATGACCCCTATTGATTCTGGAGTTACTAGGTCAATGGTCAAGGTCGCGGTGACCTTCATTATCACAGCGATGTCCGATCAATAACAAGACAATGATTGGACCTAGGGTCCTCAAATTTGGAAGGCTGGTTGGTCATGACCAGTAGATGAACTCTATTGATTTGGGGTCTCTAGGTCAGAGGTCATGGTCGCGGTGACCGTGACTATCAAAACGATGTCCGATCAATAACTACACAATGGTTGGACCTAGGATCCTCAAACTTGAAAGGATGGTTAGTCATGACCAGTAGATGACCCCTATTGATTTTTGGGTCACTAGGTCAAAGGTCAAGGTCGCGGTGACCTTGACTATCAAAACGATCCCCGATCAATAACTAGACAATAACCGATCAATAACTAGAGAATGGTCGGACCTAGGGTCCTCAAACTTGGAAGGATGGTTGGTCATGACCAGTAGATATTAGGCCAAACAAAATAATATGTGTGGTTCAGGTAACACTGGCAAAGAAATAGGGTAGGTAGGTCGGCTTTTCTTTTTTTTTCTCAGTAATGAATTCAATTCTGATGTTAAATTACTATACCTTGAGTTCGATTTGTTTGGCATTATCAACATTTTTTTTTGTTTGTTTTAATTGTTTTTAAAAAAATATTTTATTTTTTTTGATTTTTTAATTATTATTAATTTATAATTTTTTGCATAAAAGTTTTAGGGTCGGCCCCTTAAAATATGGTCGGTCGGGTTACCTGAACCACACATATCTGTTTGTGTGGCCTTACTGATACAGATAGTAGATACAGTCACAGGGATATTGAATATCAAAACGATCTCAGATCAATAGAGAACGGTTAGACCTAGAGTCGTCAATTATGTCTGTTCGGGCGAGTGGGGGAGCCATACGTTTTTGTCCCATGGACAATAACAATTTCTAGTTATTTTGGTCTATAAAACATTCAGGAGATGTCCTTGATAATATTTTCAATAAATGTCAAGTTTCATCAATAAGCATTATGACTTCTCGACACTATATACTACCTTAACACATCACCTTATTAAAGACAAGCTTATTGCGCTCATTCAAAACACATTCGCTAGGGAAAATACTACATTTATGGCCTGTAATAATATTGAAGCGTTTTTTACTAATGGCAGTTTAGATAAGTATGTGGACTTGCCATGAAGTTTGTGAAGCACTTATTTTCATATTAGATAATATTTTCGTCAGGTATGGAACCACCGTTAATAGACAATTTTTTGGTATCCCTATGGGTACGAAATGTGCACCACTTGTCGAAGCTTCTTTTCTTGATTTAGATCTCTCTATTGAAAATGGTGAAATTATTAGCCAAATCTATGACAAGAGAGATGATTTTAATTGTGACATTGTTGATTATCCCCACTTAGATGGGGATGTTCCCCGAGCAACTTCGTATGGGCTCTATGTGTCTCAACTTATTCGTTTTTCAAGAGCTTGTACTCGAGTTGAGGACTTTAATATTCGTAATCTTTGTATAACTAAAATGCTACTCCATCATAAACTTCGTAAAACCTTTGCAACATTTTATTATCGTAACCCTGATCTTCTTTCCAAATATAAAAGCAATTGAAGGACTTTTCTGCGATAAAGACTATCACAACCTGACTTCTATGGTGATGTGATTTACAAACTTCGTAAGGTTCTTGGTCATGATTACTTTCATACTATCTTTGTTAAACTTGTTAAAAGTTTTATCAAAAGAGGTTATGACCCAATCATTTTGCAACGTACTGCATGCTTGGTGGTGGACCCTTTTACAATTCGCCACTACGCTTTCCTCTTTAATTGTACGATGACCGGACTGGCTGTGAACCCTATGATGACGCCTACCTAAAGCCCATTAGTACGGTGGCGTTTGAAGTTTGTCCGCGGTCTTGCCTTGTCGTGCCCTCAATGGTCTATTCTCTTGTTGCTCTGGCTTTTGCCAAGTCATTGAGTACCTTCATTGTGGCTTTCTAGGCTTTTTTTGTTTGTATTTATATAATGTGCAATACCTCTCACTCACTCATAAGCACTGGCTCACGGAGTATGTAAGTTAATTATAAACGTTTAAACATGTCCATATAATATAGTGTGTTTGGTCATAGTATTTCTATTTTAACGACATAATGCTATGCTACAAATAAAGTTTTTCCCAAAATGTCCAGAAGGTTCACTTGGTGTATTGATAAGAGTTTTAATCCGGGAACGTTACATGACAACCATAAGCTACAATTCAATCCGTCATTGTTGCTACTGAATATAGGATCTAAGTGGTACATAGCCGCTCTGGAGCATACTAACTGTCATCCAATATAACATGTCAACGTCAGCTCTCGCGATTCCATAGGATGTGATGGGCCCTTTACATTAAACTCATTTCATTTTATTTTGTAAAATGGTAATGTGTCAAAAGAGAAACATCAATCACGAAAAATATAAACGGATATGACAACCGGGTTAACTTTGTTTGATAGTTACCATGCATATTGCGATTAAGACATTTTGAAACTAAAGTCGATTTTATTAAAATTGCTTTGGATGTTTCATGTTTCATGTTAAAAGCATAACAAAGAGATATAAAAATCGAACAGAAAAGTAGCATTCAAGGACGACAGTCAACCACAAACACACAAAGAAACAAAGAACAACTATTTATTATGATGAATCAAAGGCAAGATGAGACATCACAAACACACAAGAGTTGACAATAGGGCTAAATGATATATAGGGTCCTATAGAAACCACAGCGTCCGAACGCAATGGCATCGTAGGTCCGCACTGTACTGAAAACAAGGACTTGAAACTACAATGAAAGAGACAAAAAAACAACAGAATGGGTGGTGAAGACAGGGTTACCGACTTGGAACGGTCAGTAGGCAATAAGGCCTACTGGTAAGCTTGAATCGATTTTATATGCGCACAATCCTCGCTATTATCCTGTCTTCAGCGCCCTATTTGGGACAAGACAGTGTAAACAAAACTAAAAACATCTCTAACAATAAAGTCGACATCCAGAGAAACTAACTAAAGATACACATACAAAATAATAAACATCTCAGGATGTATCCAGAATCGTACTGAACAACCATAGTAGTAGCATCTAAAGAGAACCAATCTAGGGTACGACCAGAAAACCGGAGGGACGAAAACTCATGCACCCACCTCCCTTAGTTGGGGTGGTTATAAGTTTGTGCTGTTGATTTTATTAATATTGAGTTCTGCTCAACCCGGGGCTAGAGGGCGTGAGCGGTAGCTAGCATATTTCACTACCACTCATGAACAGTCTCAATCAAACCGAGACTGCAATATGTCATATGTGTCGTGCTCGGCCGTTTCCAAAGGTCCATTTTCATACTCTTTCAGTAGGTACAATCATAGAGTCCCAAGAGGTAGTCCGGTCATCGCACAAGTGAAAAGTGAAGCGTAATGACTGACTGTAGAGGGGTCAATCACTAAACATGCAGTGCGCTGTAAAACCAAAGGGTTATATCCTTTTCTGACGAACTTCCTGATTAAATTTGTAAAGCGGTCAGGAAACCCGTCAGACCCCTTTAATTTTCGAAGTTTATAGACCACATCTCCATAAAATGAGAGTAGTGATATGCCTAGTCGCAGAAGTGTTTTAAGGTTGGTGTTCTTTTCCAGCAGGCCCTCGTTGCGGCGGTAGAATTTAGAGAAAGATCTACGTAGTTTGTGATAACGAAAACCCTGCTGAAGAAGTTTACTTGTAATAACTTGATTTCGATCATTGAAGTCTATAACATCATTACACGCTCTAGCAAATCGAATGAGCTGGGAGATATACACCCCATATGAGGTAGCACGAGGTACACCTACATCCTGGTGTGGAGAGTTAAAGATGTTAAAATTGAAATCATCTCTCTTATCATAGATTTTAGTATGAATACAATCATTTGAAATCGAGAGATGAAGATCGAGAAATGCTGCTACAGTATCCGAACTGTTGGCTTTATTCAACGTGAGCTCTGGTGGATAAATGTTAGTAACCATATGAGCAAAGAACGGATTATCAATATTGAGTATGTCATCAAGATACCGAGAAGTATTATTAAAGGCATCAATAATTTCACCCTGGCTAGCAGGTGACAAACTCAACATAAAATCTCTTTCATAGCAGTACAAAAACAAATCTGCAACAAGACTTGGAACGGTCAGTGGCAAAAAATGCCTCTGGGGGTTTAAACCAGGATCTAGAGTGCACCAATCCTCACTCTTACCCTACCGTCATCCCAACAAACGGGACAGTGAAAATAAAGATATTCCTGCCAGGTTATAATCTCTACAAACAAGCCAGCGTCAATAGGCAAAATAAGTAAAACACATAAATGATCATGTATATATAATATAAAAACCAAAAGCCTAGAAAGCCACAAAGCAAGTTCTCAATGACTTGGCAGAAGCTACACTAACAAGAGAAAAAACCGTTAAGTGTAAGACAAGATTAAAGACAAACATCAAACGCTACCGTCCTAAAAGGATTCAGGTAGACGTCATCAACTGTCATTTATGCTGGACCTTAGAAATGCAATCTAAATATCTCTAAGCCTTCCATAAAAAAGAATGTCTGTAGAACCGATGGATGCTCCCCGAAGTGGATTCTTTGCGTAAATTCAAGTTTTATCAGTTGACAGCCCCAATCGCCAACCCATTTGTGTTTGTGGTATAAACGTCACTGAGTGGTTTCCATAGTTGGTCGTATAAACGTCAGTTGACGGAATCAATAGTTGGTCGTATCTAATACTAGTAGTCACTAGTTATAATCAATATTAAGTGGTATAAATGTCACTGAATCGTTTCAGAAGTTGTTGGCATAAAGGTCACTGGATGGTTTACATAGATGGTAATATAAAGGTCACTAAGTAGTTTCAGCAGTTGGTGGTTTAAAGGTCACTGGATGGTTTCCATAGATGGTAATATAAAGGTCTCTAAGTAGTTTCAGCAGTAGGTGGTTTAAAGGTCACTTGGTTTTATAAATACGGGGTTCATTGGATGCTATCGATATTAGGAAGTATAAGGGTAGTGTCAGTAGTAGGAGGTGTAGAGGTCACATGGTATCCATATTTATTTTGTGGTACAAATGTCTTTGAGTCGTTTCAGTAGTTGTTGGTAGAACGGTTACAGGATGGTTCCGATATACGGTGATATAAAAGACACTGTGTGGTTTCAATAGTAGGTGTTGTAAATATTAGGTGGTATGAAGTTCACTGAATGGTGTCAGTAGTTAGTGATATAAATGTCACTGGGTCGTTTCAGCAATTGTTGTTATAACGGTTAATGGGTGGTTCCAATAGTCGGTGATATAAAAGACATTGAGTGGTTTCAGTAGTCGGTGGTATAAGGTTCACTGAGTGGTTTCAGAAGAAGATGGTATAAAGGTCACTTAGGTGGTATGAAGTTCACTGGGTGGTGTCAGTAGTTGGTGGTATCAAGGTCACTGGTTGACAGTGGTTTGTATCAAAGGTCGGTGATATAAAGGTCAATGATTGGTTTCCTTAGTTGGTGGTATAAATGTCACTTCTTGGTTTCAGTACTGGGTGGTATAACGGTTACTGAGTGGTTCCAATGGTTGGTGATATAAAGGTCACTAGGTAGTGTCAGTACTGTTGGTATAAATGTTACTGTGTGGTTTTAGCAGTTGGTGGTTTAAAGGTCACTTGGTGGTATCGATATTAGGTGCTATATAGGTCATTGGGTGAAGACCGAGTGACAGCACCCAGCATAACAGATACATCGCAGATACTACAAGAAGCACTGTCCAGACTCTATTGTACCCATCTCCTTAAGACCTAACGGCTTATCGAGTATGCTGGTGGAAGGACGTTAAACCTTAGAACGACACACACACACATTTCAGATGTGTAAATATGTGCCCATAATGATATTGTTAGTGTGTCTTCTAGACCTGTTAGGTATCCAGTCCCCGCTGGGGTCGTATCTCTCAGATGCAAGAGAAACCCTCGTTAGAGGTTATTGCTTATTAAATTAACTTAATTGTAATTAACACTCAGATTATCGGGAGCAAATCTCGTTAGAAATTCCTGTTAATCAGATCCATATAAAGTAGTCTGTAGTAGCAACTTCAAGTTATCAGGGAGAAAACCTTGTTAGAGGTTCCTGATAACTGGTTAACCGGTCTGATCACTTTATATATTTACTGAGGGTATATTGATTTATACAGATTTCATATTTTAGAGTTTAATAAAATTTGTTTGAATACGTTTATGACTTTGTTGTTTTCCTGAATTAAAACAGCCTACATCCCGTGTACGGACCTGATGAGTAAGCAGCCTCTCCCGAAGGGATTACACCGCCGTGCCTGATTGCTATAGGTTATAATAGCGTAAAAAAGTCTCCATTTCCCTTCCATAGTAAAGTTAGAATGTTGACAACCTGTTAAAAACTCAAACCTCTTAGAATTCTGGGAAACTTACTTTATCATGCAAATAAACATGTCTGCTATTAAACATCAACTAGAAAATAGGGGGTTTAAGACCTTCTAAGAAACATTTCTTCAGTTGTATACTAACACCGGGTCAAAGGTCGACACTATTTTTACCCCTTGCAATTTCATACCCTTTCTACTTTCACTTCTCAAATTTATATCAAAAACTGTCAACAACATGATGAGCTGCATTTTCAAATATCAACAACATGTCCAGAATAAAGTTACAGCCAAACAATAACAGGAAACTGCACTAAAAAAAGTTTTTAAAGAAAAAAGGATTAGCACTCTTTAATACAGAACTACTTTCGACTGCACCAGGCGAGCACATCCTGTTGATTTAGTGTAATTAGACCTATAAGGGATTATTTTTGCGTCATCTTTTTTAATTAAACTAGTCGATTCAACCCAACAACTTAATAAAAGAACATTTTGACTTGTTTCGCAATGCCGAATGACTTCGTCTTGAAATCATTGCGATTTACCTGCGCTCGATTTTGTCTCGAAATTAAGAAATAATAAAAAAAACAATATCTCAGCAACCGTTCAACATTTTCTCATTAAATCAACTCTGGTGGCTTTGTTTTGCATCCCTGAGTATGTATACCACACATTTTGCCATATATCTTTCACCAAAATTCCAAAAAAAAAAAAAAAATCACATTTTTAGAGAAAATCACAAAATTTGAGGAAAAGTTGCCAAAAACACTCTAAAATAGTCGTTCAACTCACCTATTCAAACAAAATAAATGCCTAGAAAATTATTTTTTAAGCAATTCTGAAAAAAACATGATTTCTCCTTAGAGGTTATAATAGCGTAAATGAGTCTCCATTTCCCTTCCATAGTAAAGTTAGAATGTTGACAACCTGTTAAAAACTCAAACCTCGTTAGAATTCTGGGAAACTTACTTTATCAGGCAAACAAACATGTCTACTATTAAACATCAACAAGGAAAAAGGGGGTTTAATACCTTCTAAGAAACATTTCTTCAGTTGTATACTAACACCGGGTCAAAGGTCAACACTATTTTATCCCTTGCAATTTCATGCAATGTCTACTTTCACTTCTCAAATTTATATCAAAAATTGTCAAATACATGATGAGCTGAATTTTCAAATATCAACAACATGTCCAGAATACAGTTACAGCCAAAAAATAACAGGAAACTGCACTAAAAAAAGTTTTAAAAGAAAAAAGTTTAGCACTCTTTAATACAGAACTACTTTCGACTGCACCAG
>JAWPHD010013297.1:0-69303 GCA_037043455.1 Cyrtodaria siliqua
GTGTATTTTTCATATAGCATACTAATTTTCCACTTGAACAATCACCAAAGAAGATGGGGTCACAAGATATGTAAAAAAAGCTCGTGTTTGTTTACTAAACAGGTCAAGGGTACAGCTGTTTTCAGTGATGGTTGCTCACAAAGTGTAAACATAGAGTAGACATTTCGAAAAATGTTCATCAGTGATCAAGTAAACCCTATTAATACGCTTCTTATACATACAACCACAAAATCGAACAGAAATGGGCAGTTTTCCCCTACTTATAACGCCAATTTTCATTAAAAAAGAGGGATTACTTTTTATTATAGGAACTACATTCGATTACACCTCGGAGGTTTACATATAATTAGTGGTGGTAAACCTATACAAGAAAAAAACATGTTCAGATGTTTCTTAAATGAGGATGTTGTGTTGTCATTTTCCTAACATGCTTAAAAATGCCTACTTCATGCAAATCGAATGATTATTTGCCGAGATATATTCATGTGATTACCAAGGACAATAATCTCAAATCGACAAAAGTCAGAGATATTTTTTTAACTTTTGCACTATCTGAATTGTTATACCAAATGGCATTTCTTGTCAACACACGATATTAAATAGATGAGATGTTTAGAACAGTCAATGGACATTAATAAAATATGCATTTTAGGTACACTTAGGATGACGAATATGCCAAGTATGTCGATTTTCATGCCAAAATTGATTTTTTAAGCAAATTTTTCAAAATTGGTGGTACCATACCTGATTATAGTAGCGAATTGCCAAAAATACACTAAAATCAAAATTGATTGACCTGAGTTTGAATGATAAGGAATAATATTTTACCTTTTACACAAATCTTCATTTTTTCATAGTATCCTATTTTAAGGGGAAAGATTTAGTGGTTTCATGCCTACCAAACATGTTTCCATGTAGTTTTAATTCATGAAAACATGTTGCAAACATGCAACCCTACATGTTCATACCAAAAAATCATAGTCCAATTGTAAACACTTCACAAACATATCATTTTAAACACGAACAAAAAATGCAACTCAAAATTACAGCTTTTATAGACAAAATTGGACTAAAAAGGCTCAAAACCTATGTAAAACACTATGGAAAACTTATTTTTGAGCTTATTTTACCAATTATTATCGGAAAAGTGTCCCTAGGTACGAATCTGAGCGAGTCCTAATTATTTAGAGAAGAAAACATGTTCAGATATTTCTTAAATGAGGATGTTGTGTTGTCATTTTCATAACATGCTTAAAAATGCCTACTTCATGCAAATCGAATGATAATTTGCCGAGATATAGTCATGTGAATACCAAGGACAATAATCTCAAATCGACAAAAGTCAGATATTTTTTTAACTTTGACACTATCTGAATTGTCATACCAAATGGTATTCCTTGTCAAAACACGATATTGAATAGATCAGATGTTTAGAACAGTCAATGAACATTATTAAAATATGCATTTTAAGTACAATTAGGATGAGGAATATGCCAATTATGTCGATTTTCATGCCAAAATTGATTTATTAAGCAAATTCTTCAAAATTGGTGGTACCATACCTGATTATAGTAGCGAATACAAGCTAAATATGCAATGCCAAAAATACAGCTAAAATCAGAATTGATATTAGCTGAACGCAACCATTTTTTTTTTACTTGTACACTATCTGAATTGTCATACCAAATGGCATTCCTTGTCAACACACCATATTAAATAGATCAGATGTTTAGAACAGTCAATGGACATTAATACAATATGCATTTTAGGTACAATTAGGATGATGAATATGCCAATTATGTCGATTTTCATGCCAAAATTGATTTATTAAGCAAATTCTTCAAAATTGGTGGTACCATACCTGATTATAGTAGCGAATACAAGCTAAATATGCAATGCCAAAAATACATCTAAAATCAGAATTGATATTAGCTGAACGCAACCATTTTTTTTTTACTTGTACACTATCTGAATTGTCATACCAAATGGCATTCCTTGTCAACACACCATATTAAATAGATCAGATGTTTAGAACAGTCAATGGACATTAATAAAATATGCATTTTAGGTACAATTAGGATGATGAATATGCCAATTATGTCGATTTTCATGCCAACATTGATTTATTAAGTAAATTATTCAAAATTGGTAGTACCATACCTGATTATAGTAGCGAATGCCCAAAATACAGCTAAAATCAAAACTGATACTAATTGAACGCTACCAAGTCGAGTTTGAATGATAAGAAATATTATGTTAAATTTTACACAAATCTTCATTTTTTTCTTAGTATTCTATTTCAATGGGTAGGGAAAATATTTAGTGGTTTCATGCCTTCCAAACCGGTTTCCATGTAGTTTTAATTCATGAAAACATGTTGCAAACATGCTATCCTACATATTCATACCAAAAAAACATAGTTCAATTGTAAACACTTCACAAACACATCATTTTAAACATGAAAAAAAAATTGCAACTCAAAATTACGGCTTTTATAGACAAAAATGGACTAAAAACGCCAAAAACCTATGTAAACCACTATGAAAAACTTATATTTGAGCTTATTTTACCAATTGTTATCGGAAAAGTGTCCCTGGGTACAAATCTGAGCGAGTCCTAATTACTGCACCTACCTCTTATAAGAGAAGAAAACATGTTCAGATGTTTCTTAAATGAGGATGTTGTGTTGTCATTTTCATAACATGCTTTAAAATGCCTACTTCATGCAAATGCCGAGATATGGTCATGTGAATACCAAGGACAATAATCTAAAATCGACAAAAGTCAGAGATATTTATTTTAACTTTGTCATACCAAGAATTGTCATACCAAATGACATTCCTTGTAAACACACCATATTAAATAGATCAGATGTTTAGAACAGTCAATGGATATTGATACAAAATGCATTTTAGGTACAATTAGGATGATGAATAAATATGTCAATTATGTCGATTTTCATGCCAAATTTGATTTTTTAAGAAATTCTTCAAAATTGGTGGTACACCTGATTATAGTAGCGAATACGAGCTCAATAATGCCAAAATTACAGCTAAAACTAAACTGATACTAGCTGAACGCTAACAAAGAGTATAAAAGTGGACCTCGGAGGTTTACATGTAATTAGTGGTGGTAAACCTATATGTCTGGCCGACTTGAAATAACATTCTTTTTAATTATCTTTGCTAATTCGGCCAACAAATGTTCGGCTCCATGTGTAGTCAAATAAGAAAGCCCAAAGTCAAAACGTCACAGTTTCAAATCGGCCTGGGTCAATTTGGCCCACTTTTAAAATTGTCTTAATATGGTTAACTGGTGTGTCTTAGATGCTATTTAATTCATTTAGTATATATTTGGCATCATACTGTTATACGGTGGAGTCATACATGGTTACAAGAGTGTTTTGCTAGATACAAGAATAAAATAAATAAAAATAAAATCATTCCATGATGAAAAAAGTCATCAATCCAAATATGGTGGTAGCAACTTGTTGTTCAGCGTCAATAATTTTGAATGAGACTCATATCATATACTCAGATATACTCAGTTGCAAAAGTAAGTGGACACTGAGTATTGTTTAGATTTAATTGTATAAAGTTTTTTTAGAATTAAATTGACAAATTCCAAAATGAATATGCCATGTTTGGTACCAAAGTTTTTATCATTCCATTGCCAATATCATGTTGTCATTTGTTTTTCAATAGGTCGAATCATTTAGGGACTGTCGCTTGATAAAGAGGCTAGGGTGTAAAGTAAAATTTTCAAAGTGTCCCGTTTCTTTTTCAACTGAGTATATATTGCGTAAAAATCGTACATAGCACTGTTGAACCGTAAATTTCACAGAAACGAATTCTTCACACGTGTGAGGAATTCGTGCGAATTCTTCACACTTTGTTACAAATACGGTCGTAAATATCACTAATCGAAAATGTGACATATACGTTTGACTTTTTTTTACTTTTTCGTACGAAAGTATTTTTCACAGCCAGCTAACATCGCTTATATCATACAATTGGTATGTTAACAGTCTAGCGGCCACATTTTTCAAGCAATCTTGACCAACCTTGGAAAAAACATATATGACTAAAAGATCTCGGCCAAGTTCGATTAAGGGCCAGATCGTACAAGTATGACCAGAGTTATGGCCCATGATTTAGCAAAAATGTCATATTCTACCTTGTTAACACACTACAGTAGTCAATTATCGACCACTCTGAATCATATTAAGAATGTGAATGTTTACAAATTGAAGCCAAGTTCGAGTTTCGGTCATATCGGCCTAGTAACACCAGAGTTATTTCCCTTGATTTAGCAAGAAACGTTATTTGATCCAAGACCAATCTTAATAATATTGGACAGAATGTGTATGACTATAAGATCTCGGTCAAGATAGTATGGGCTAGAAACGCTAGAGTTGTTATTGCCCTCGATTTAGCAAAAATGTCATTGTATTTGGTCAAGTTAAACCTTTGCTTGGATAGAATCATTAAAAGCAGAGTTATGGGCCCCTGTTTTAGCAATGATTGTTATATTGGTTTTCCGAGCAATAACTCATATAATACAGCACATGCAAGTACCAAATTTGGTATATGAATAATATTGGGATGCTGAGATGTTGGGTGCCAAAACTGCGTCACTGTGATCTTGACCTTCAAGGTCAGAAATAGAAAAATCTAGTAAGGACCATAACCCATAGATTGTATAACAGCACCTAGAGGTACCAATCTTGGTACGTTAAGTCATTTTAGGACGACAGAGTGCCACGTACCATTATTGGATCACTGTCACCTTGACCTTCAATGTTAATTTAGAAATAGCTTGTCGGGCCTATAACTACTAAGGTACATACAGGTACCAAACTTGTTGAGCTTTTGAGTTCAGGTGAGCGATTTAGAGCCATCATGACCCTCTTGATTTCTTTTCTATTTTTCCTAACATTCTATTCTATTCTATTCTATTCTATTCTATTCTGTTCTGTTCTGTTCTGTTCTGTTCTGTTCCATTCTCTGTTCTGTTCTGTTCTGTTCTGTTCTGTTCTGTGGTGTTGTGTTGTGCTCCGCCTATTTTTCTAATAATGTTATATTTTCGCCGATCTGTGTGCACATGTGACGCTTTCGTCTAAACAATCATTTATTGCATTTTTTTCGTGCTGTTTTAACATGTGAAAAATACGTTTTTGCTCTACTAGGGGTGGAGATGCCAAACGTAAATTTCACAAATTTGTGACATATTCGTGCGATTTTTGTGAAATATCCGCACGTATTCTTCACAAACGTCTCTGAACACGACAATCTTGAACAGTCTTGAATGGGGTTGAACAGTCTAGTTGTGTTTTTGTATGTTTTACCAAACAAACAAAAAGTTGCATTATAGTCAAGTCTACTCTTTAAATAGTTTATTTTCAGCTGTTTTAAAATTATTAACTTTGACTGCGAATTGAGTATTATTTAAAAATAGCTTTATGTCGCGAGTTTTTTGTTAAGCAATACGATTGCCGAATGTCCCTTTAAGTGTAAAATCGAAGCTTATCTGTCTTGACGGAATTCTTCCAAACAGGAACACTAGTGTTATAGCGGTTGTACTTGGTGGACGCAATTGTTAAACTGATATTGTACAAAATATAAAGTATTATCTACCTTAGCCAAATTACGTCACAAACATCTAACGGTGATGGTAATAATAAAATAAAGAAAATGGAAATATTTAAATTAGCTCGCAGACCCACATATCTGAATGTTAAGTTGGATGTAATTCTAAGCAATCTGCAAATTTTAAAAAGCCAATTAGCATCGCACACAGGTATGTTCACGTTGCCATAGTATGTCATATATATATTTTTTTATTATATATGTATTATATACTTTTCGGTGAAATAGTCGATTTATGATTAAAATAAAATCTTATATTTTCACTGTTTATATTCACATGTGACCCATATCAGCTTATATTTCCACTGTTATTTTTCACTGATGGAACTACTTTTCTAAATGTCAAAACAACTTTTTGTTTTAGAAAATAACTGTTCAACTTCATTACGTGGTCCCGCCTTAATTCCATTAAGCAATGGGAAAGCTTATATTAGCAGGATTTTATAACGGGTATTTCGACAATAAAACACTTTAAAAAATGTTTACTGAAAAAATGCGGAAACCTGTTTGAAATTACATATTAAATGTTTTAATTTTGCAACATGCAAACTTTTAAAGCCGAAATTAAGGTTTTAGTTCATACCCCAGTCAAAGTCAACCCCTTTTCGCTTCTTAGAAAAGGGGTTGGATGGGGTATGAACGTTAATACTCGGACCATATAATTAAAGGTATTCTGGTATATCATTAAACTGGCAATTAAACTAAGAAAATACGTCGTTTTGAAAAATATGTCAAGTACTTTAGGAATGGTCGACATTTAGAGATTTCAATTTATTTAAAAATCACAATCACTAAATTAAAGATAATGAATCGTAGTTTATTGCAATAGGTCAATATTTTAAAATTTATGGCGAGTTAAAAAAATAGAAGTTTCACCAAACTGAGTCTTTGACGTCACCGAAAAAAAACATTTCGGCTAAGTTTCCGGATTGTGTGTATATAATAAAAATAATATTGTTGGTTTGTCGTGAATATAGGGTTTATTTTCATCGAGGAGTGAACATATTTGTTATCATAGGTATATTAAGCCGGCGTGACCCATAGGACAGCACGGGACACCTTGAATCCGGAGATCATGTGGGTTCGGGGTTCGAGCGCCACCGGTGGTTCCTTGTGCAATACACTTAGTAAATTAGATTTTTTTTCCGGATATTGTCGTAAACCAAATGGTTCCGTTTATCGGAGTCTACCCTCCGAGCAAGTAAAAGAACCTTGAGGATTTATTTTAATATTGACAAGTGCACGCTTCCCAAAAGTGGCCCTAAATAACCTAAGATTCATTGTTGATGGGTCAATGAGCGATTTATAAGAATTGTGGATGTATATCCAAATATAAATAACATTACAATTCGCTTCACGTTCATATAAAAGGTGCCTTTTCATATAAAATGTGCATTTTCATATAAAAGGTTCATATAAAAGGTGCAGTTTCATATAAAAGGTGCATTTTCATATAAAAGGTGCACTTGCACTATCATTGGTCTCATTCTACCTCCGGTTTAATTATTTTTTAATAAAACATTTGGTTTTGAAACTCGCCGAATCCGCGAGTTGTTGTTAATTCATAATACATATTTAGTCATATGAGGTAAGCCTGTTTTCTGTTAGAATTACATTTTATTTGTTGTATAAGAACAACTGATAGCAACATTGAATAACGAGTCATGTTAGGTAATTAAAGGAAATAATTCAGTCCTACTTATTTATGAATTGAAATTTTGTTAAGCGGCTCACCAGCAAATTATATATAGGTTATTTTGAGGCGCCCTAGTGAGACGCATATGTGCCCTACTTTACCATTGAATTAGATACACATATCAACTTTAATTTCAATTTTCCCAACCGGGGTGGGGCGGCAGGCATACCCCGGAGATGAGACGAACAATGATGACACCGTGTTATGGAATTAGACCCCGGAATTAGACAGAACCCGTTACCAAAATGGGGATATTTTATCTTAATATTAAAGGAATCTAACCAGCCAAATAACGTATTACATATGACTGTCAAGTGTTAAATATGGCTGCCCCCATGGCAGATTACTTGACCTGCAATATGTTTAAAGCAGTTAATAATATGCACATATATGCAAGCTATACAATGTCGGACTCCCCATAATTATTGACCAATACATGCAGCGTATTTATACCAATAAATGCAACGTATTTATTTTAATATGGCCGCTACTGACATACGTCTATTTTAGAGAACATCTTTGTCAGGTATTGAATTTTACTTTGTAGTATACGTGCGTAGAGTTGGGAACTATAATCCAGGACGTTTTTGAATAGTAATATGCCATTTACCCATCTTTTTTGCGGTATTGGCATTCTTGGAATTCAACTTGAAGCAGTAATGACTATGATTTAATTGAATAACATTTTTATTTCATGCGTTTTATAAATTATATAATTTTGGAGAAACTTTATTAAAATGCTAAATATGTTTAAACAGTTGTAACATGTAACTTCTGGGCTTTATGAATTGTATATATGTCAGATCACTATACTTTATCTGAATTCACAAATGTCAACGGTTATATAATCCAGATGGTATGTGGGGGACCTGTAATGTGTACATGCGATATGTGTGGAGGGAGGGGTTGGGAGTGTGGGGATATGAGGGGGATACTCCCGTCACTGGATATACAAATAATGTATCAGGCCACCCCTTTATCAGGCCGAGAAGTGCTTTCTGAATGATAAAATTAAATATAATTATGATTTGTTTTGTAGCACGGAGCGCATTTCGTAAAGAGCTCACCGACTTTACCAGTGTGAGATAACATAGCTGTCCATAGCAAAAGATGCACATTTTAGAAGTATCCATAATCAGATTACACAACTGAATATTGTTGTTTTGGCTACCCGTTTCATTTGTCACATGTATTACAAAACATAAGGTAATATGAGCAAAATAAGGTAAACTGACCTTCCATGATACAGCATTACAAAACCACTCGTAAAAGTGTTCGAAATCGGTTGAGCTTTTTGCGTGACATTAATCGATCTCAACGATAAGTATTTGCATGAATTTAATGAATCTCAACGAAAGGTGTTTGCGTGACGTTAATGAATCTCGACGATAGGTAATGTGCGTGTCATTAATCGATCTCAACGATAGGTGCTTGCATGACTTTAATGAATCTCAAGGATAAGTGTCTGCGTGACTTTAATAAATCTCAACGAAAGATGTTTGCGTGACGTTCAATGAAACTCAACGATAGGTGTTTGCTTGACTTTAATAAATCTCAACGATAGGTGTTTGCGTGATTTTAATGAATGAGCAATCTCAAGGATAAGTGTCTGAGTGATTTTAATAAATCTTAACGAAAGGTGTTTGCGTGACGTTCAATGAAACGCAAAGATAGGTATGTGCGTGATTTTAATGAATCTGAATGATAGGTGTTTGCGTGACTTTAATTAATCTCAACGATAGGTGTTTGCGTGACTTTAATCGATCTCAACGATAGGTGTTTGCATGACTTTAATGAATCTCAAGGGTAGGTGTTTGCGTAACTTTAATGAAACTCAACGATAGGTGTTTGCGTGACTTTAATGAATCTCAAGGGTAGGTGTTTGCGTGACTTTAATGAAACTTAACGATAGGTGTTTGCGTGACTTTAATCGATCTCAGCGATAGGTGTTTGCGTGACTTTAATGAATCTCAACGATAGGTATGTGCGTGACTTTAATGAATCTCAACGAAAGGTGTTTGCTTGATTTTAATGAATCTCAAGGATAAGTGTCTGCGTGACTTTAATAAATCTCAACGAAAGGTGTTTGCGTGACGTTCAATGAAACTCAAAGATAGGTATGTGCGTGACTTTAATGAATCTGAACGATAGGTGTTTGTGTGACTTTAATCGATCCCAACGATAGGTGTTTGCGTGACTTTAATGAATCTCAACGATTGGTGTTTGCGTGACTTTAATGAATCTCAACGATAGGTATGTGCGTGACTTTAATAAATCTCAACGATAGGTGTTTGCGTGACTTTAATGAATCTCAAGGGTAGGTGTTTGCGTGACTTTAATGAATCTCAACAATAGGTGTTTGCGTGACTTAAATCGATCTCAACGATAGGTGTTTGCGTGACTTTAATGCATCTCAACGATTGGTGTTTGCGTGACTTTAATGAATATCAACGATAGGTGTTTGCGTGACTTTAATCGATCTCAACGATAGGTGCTTGCGTGACTTTAATGAATCTCAACGATTGGTGTTTGCGTGACTTAAATGAATCTCAACGATAGGTGTTTGCGTGACTTTAATGAATCTCAACGATAGGTATGTGCGTGACTTTAATAAATCTCAACGATAGGTGTTTGCGTGACTTTAATGAATCTCAAGGGTAGGTGTTTGCGTGACTTTAATGAAACTCAACGATAGGTGTTTGCGTGACTTTAATCGATCTCAACGATAGGTGTTTGTGTGACTTTAATGAATCTCAACGATAGGTATGTGCGTGACTTTAATGAATCTCAACGATAGGTGTTTGCGTGACTTTAATTAATCTCAAGGGTAGGTGTTTGCGTGACTTTAATGAATCTCAACGATAGGTGTTTGCGTGACTTTAATGAATCTCAACGTTTGGTGTTTGAGTGACTTAAATGAATCTCAGCGATAGGCATGTGCTTGAATTAATGAATCTCAACGATAGGTATGTGCGTGACTTTAGTCGATCTCAACGATAGGTTTGGGTGACTTTAATGAATCTCAACGATAGGTATGTGCGTGACTTTAGTCGATCTCAACGATAGGTTTTTGAGTGACTTTAATGATTCTGAACGATTGGTGTTTGAGTGGCTTTAATGAATCTCAACGATAGGTGTTTGCGTAGGTGTTTGCGTGACTTTAATGAATCTCAACGATAGGTGTTTGCGTGACTTTAATGAATCTCAATTAAACATATAATCAGATCGAGCGTCATATATGGCCTAATATGTCTAAAAATGACGGTTTTAAAACACCATTTAAACAAACAAACAAAAACTAGACGCTTTTGCGTGGCGTTTTCCTCAACACTATGCAGTTGTGCAACCTTCAATATTGTCACGCGTCCCTTTAAGACGATCATTATTAAGTAAGTGTTGTCGATATTCTCTTACAGGCTCAGTATTGAAGCTGGCATATTGCCCTGTGTTGGGTTACAGTTTTTTGTCATAATGTAACCATATTCTCCCGGTGCCAGTTGGTGTTCAGTAAACATCAAGTGAAACCCATTACGTATTAAACAAGAGATTTCAAGGGTTTGTAGATATCATTAATTATGTCTAGATATCTTATATTCTAATTAGGGATATCCATAATTTATATTCAGATATCATTAATTGACGAGCATTTATATATATGTTATATTAGATTTATATATATCTTTAAATGAATTATGGATATCCATAAATAACGTTGAATTAATGATATCTATAAGTTAATGCATTCAATGTCCACGAACTGGTCCCCTGGAAATATTTACTGGCGTATCGCATCGTACCAAAAATGGCGGCACATTTTATGATATATAGGTATCTATAATTCGAAGCGATTGAAAGATATTTTATATTGAATTATAGAAATCTTAAAATCGAATATAAGATATCTATATTTCAAGTGAATTATAGATATCTATAGTTCATTTTAAGATATCTATAAATCGATTTATAGATATCTTATATTCGAATTAAAGATAACTTTAATTCAATTATTGATATCTATAAACAGTGATTAAATAGTAAAACGGCTCCCATAGTAGTGGACAGTGCTTACATAAGTAGAATATTGTTTGTTCCATTGGTTAGGCATTTACGGAGAAGATTGTGTATACGTTTCCCTACATAACTATAATTATATAAAAACGAGGGATCCCCGCGCTATTTTTTTAACCCTTAGAACTTTGCACTGTGCTATCAGTTATGACAGTATTTGGGTGGAAGCGACTCTAAATTGGTTGAACATTTCAAAAATCATCTCAAAAACAATTGGAAATATTAGAACAATTATTCGGATTTGATTTTATGGCGGGACCACTTTTACCCTCTTTATCGGATATAACGATCAACTGTGGATAGAAAAATCTAAGTTCCTGAGAAGATTTTTTATAAAGTTTGTTCAATTTTCATAAATTTCAATGATTATCATCCTTGTTTTATGCTACTATGTCTTTTATTATAAAGCTCATACAACTCGTCTAACGATTTAGGAATAATTTTTTGATTTTTAATATTTATGACATTTCATATTCTACAACATTTGACTCTTCATACAGTTTTATAACTGAGCCAACTTAAGCTGCTCTTACCTCCCACTAACTTCTGCGGCTGAAAGTTAGTAGTTTGTTACTTCGATTTGACCAGTACACATAAACAGTAAAAGATCTCTTACTTATTATAAAGTCGAATCATATTTATTATTTTGTTACACAACTCAAGATAGTGTTACCTTTGAGCTATATAAATTACTGAAAACGATGTAATATGTCTTAAATAGATATGCCGCACAGGAGGACGTCGCGACATGTGTCCCCGTATCAGGCCGTGAGACGGCGCGACAGGTGTGCAAATATTACGTCGTCAAACATATTTGGCTTAAAGGGACTGGAGGCGATTTGGATGTGATTTTATGGCCTAGTCTTATTTATTGACCTTTTAATTACTGTGGTCTACTCAGTTTTTTTCCAAAGTTACTGCTTAGTAAAATAATTGATGCACGTATAGTCTGGACTGAATTGTAAAGCTGCATGTTTTTCCCTATATTTTATGAAACTGTGTTTTTATGACAGTTTAAGTAGCAAGAGTGAAGAAATCCATTGGTAACATTTGTTTTGGTGATTCGAATGGTGGCCATCGTGAAATTCAAAATGGCCGTCTATTTTAACAATGTTTATCACTTAATCAGCTTATAAAAAATATTTTAATCTGGAATAAGTTTTTAATTAGTTATGTATTATGGTAATTAACATTCATACTTACACTTAAAGCCATTCACATATAGTAAATGCGCCTTCAAATTGTTTTTAAATTGGCGGAATTCACAATATTTTGCCATTTTTAACCGTACAAACTATCCATTTTATTTCAAAAAAGGTACCTTTTTGTCGTATTTTCTTGATGTAATTGTTATTTGTATTAATAGTATATTTAAGGCCTAAACCACCGAAGTGGATGTTTCCTGTAACCCAGCTAACTTGCAGTTTCTATCTCGACCCAGCAACTTTTTTACCCCACCACCAACCCTCCACAAAAAAATAAAACAAAATAAGCTATGTCTACAAATTGTGTTCAGTCTGTTACAGGAACTCTTTTATTACTTTTTGCTGGTGTGGCTGGGGTTGGGAGGAGGCATGATACGCATCTCTGTACACATTAAGTTGCTCAGTTAACAGGTGCAGCGTCTTGCACATTTGCTTATGCCACACTTACAACTAACAATTCAGTAGCAGCATTTGGTGCTGCTTGAACAGCTTACAAAATCGGTTTCAAACTGGCTTCGCCATATTTCTCCCAACCAAGCTTCAAAGGACCAGGTAAGACGGGATGCAGGAAAGTGTCTTGTGCTCATAGCATAGCTTGCATATGAGCTCTAAGGATATGCTGGTACGATGCCCCAGCAGTAGGTGGAAGCTTCTCTACACCTTGTGATGTTGACAATGCTTTAAAAAAATCCATCTTAACTGTGCTGGATCCTTTTTCAGTAATGTCTTTTGTGCTTTGAAGCATGCACACATATTCACTACAACCCCTCACTATGTCTACAGATGGCAGTTCCTCAGTTCCCAGGCTCCTTATCACATTTTCTTCACTGCTCATTAGTACCTTCAGTGCCCGTTTTTCACCCAGCCCACTGATATGACCAGTTGTACCCGAACCAGTTAGTGCAGTTGCACCAGGCAATGCTTCAGCCTTTCTTTGCCTAACGCATTAAAATTATAATATGGGTGTCAAATTTTTCTCCATTATTAACTATTTCCAAAGCATACAAAATCATATTAAGCGTATCTGCCTCTTCCTGTGAACTTACCCCTGTTGTTGGTTGTACATCTTGGCAGTTAGAACGAACATCTAAAAGTTACTATCTTACACTGTGATAGTTTCAAGAGTTTTTCTGAAAGATATACAGTAAGCTTCATTGTTAGACAAAATTTCATCTGTATCACCTAATGGCATAGCGTCTTCAATCAATATCGTGTCTTCAACAGCACATGTTTGACAACGGATCATGTATTTTACCATCACTTGCTTTTGATAGTTGTCGAATATATGCCACAGAAATATATAGAGACTAGACGGTCACCATCAACAACTTCTGTAAACATGCTTCCTAACTGTTTACAATTTTTCAGTTTGCATGCATGATTATTGCATGCATGCATTATTGCATGCACGACCGCCATTGCATCAATAATAAGACTGTTGTCAAATTCAGTAAATATCATTGTCAGTTCTATCTGTTTTCAGCAAGACTTTCAAGTGCTTGAATAAGGTCACTTTTGTTTTGATATCGCAATTAACTACCTTTGCTTCATAATCACCTGATTAACGTGTAGAAATTCATAGCTGGAAATAGCAATTTGAAGATCAAAACTTCGTCCCGACTTTGCCACAACCAGCATTTGCCATAATAGTGATGTTTTGGTCTTTATTTGATTGTGTCTGATATTCTCCTTTTGTTTTTTTAAACAGATGGCCCCAATCAGGAATTATTTTTTTGTCATTCTCTCCCTCAGGTTTACTTGGTCATTGATTCTGTCCTCAAGAAACTTCATCTTCGCTTCTAATCCACGTTTTTCTGTTTCTAGAATACTCGTTTTTGCATCTTCTTTTAATATTCTTTGTGTCATAAAGTGTAAAATGTTACACTTCCCGTGTCATTAAAAGGATTGCATTTGATTTTTGTCTCAAGCAGACCAATGCTTTTCTCCTGTCGAGCGTCTACAGAAGTTGATAAAAGATGATTCCTGTTTTGACGGTCCAAGCATAGCATGTGTGTCTTGGGACAATCTGGCAAGCTCTGGGGCAGCCAGGCAATACTTCAAAAAAATTGATGGTTTGTTTGTGATACCATTTAGTCCTCAGTCACCTTTCAGAAGTTTGTTCTGGTGTTCCTGTGCCTGATCAATGCCTGTAACTGTGAACGGCTTGGAGTTGCTGGCAAATTCTCCTGAACAGAGCCTAGCCCAAAAGTCAGGGTCTGCTTGTCTGGTTGCATAAGTTTTAGCTGTAACTTCTAAGATATGCTGAGCATAAACAAGCCTTTGTATGCAAAGAAATGTGTGGACAATTCTTCAATGATGCCAAGTACAAGAATAATTGGGGATATTTAATTGACCTATGTAGGTGCAGTTATGACATCACCTGGCGCATATATAAAATACTCCATTTGTACATTGGAAATCATCATAGACATGCAATTGTGTTTCTAGGTTCAAATTATATGATCAATCTTTTAGCTCTGTGTGTCTGATTTCGTTATCGTCATATGTTGATGCCTCAGTAATAGTATTCAAACATTTCTTGATCACAAGATGAACAAGTGGGTTATCCTCAAAGAAGGATTCTAGCCATAAGTCTTCAAACAGTTGCAATGTCATCTCGTGTGCTTCCACCGCACGATTATAGTGACTACCATTTATTATTTGATTGGCAACTACGTCACTATACAATCCTGACTTTGTCCACAGATCATGTATACCACTGTATTCAACAGTTCTACCTAAACATCGTATCGCATACCGACTTGTATGGAATGAACCTGATAAAAGTCACCCTTTCCCCTGATAAAGCCGATCTAGAAATTCAAGCTTCAATGTCCGTTAGTACAGATAAATATCGAAGGTGACCATTGCTCTGCTTTGACTATTCGGACATGCAGTCTTGTTCAGTTTATACAGATTCTCCAAGACAGTCACTAAAGTTGTCCATTCGTGGGCTGGTGCGTTAATAATCGGCAAGGAATGGTGTTGACCCCAACATGACTTTTCTGTTTCTATTGCTGTAATTAATAAATTGTACGCCCTCCAATTTGGGATCGTTTGCTTGCTGCTTATGTCCTCAGTGTTTGTAACTGAACTTAGTATTGATGTATCTGCACATATCGAACCATTAACCACATGATGTCATGAGTGAAAGCTGCCCATAGTTCATCTTGGTTTTGTCCAAGTTTATAATCGACATAGTGGGGACTGTGTTTTGGTTTCGGGTTACCCTGAATATTGCACGGAGATAGTTTCACTATTGTGTCAGAAACATATTTGGAGTGATTCCGTGGGTGTTCCATGGAAGGAATTTCGTCCATTTGGTGTGTCTACCTTTTTTCCAGATTAATTGCACTCTGATTGGTATTCCTTTCAGTATTAATGGTGGAAACGTACGTTCCATCAAATATTTCACCACTATTAGTTATCGATATATCTTCAATCTGTCACCCTTTTATTTTAGTTCTGCCGGAGTCAGACCATGCAGTCTTTTATTTATATCTACATAGTCTATGTTTCCGTAATCAGCCTTCCTAGAAATTGATGTGAGAATGTTACTGTAGGCGGAATCATTAATAGTTTTATAGTTGGTGTCCACCAGTCTATCTTTACCATCACACTGACATACTACACATAATTTACACTCCATCGGTGCCACCTGTAAAATAATACATAATATCAATAGTTTAGCATAGTCCCTGAAATCGTTCAATTTGCTAAGACCATACTCTACATAGTTATTTTATGGTTCAATGTATTATTTATACGCTTACCAAAAGTAATATCACGACAGTTTGACGACAGTTTGCAACTGTTATACATCGATGCTGAACAAGAAATGTCTCCTGCTCATGGTAATAGAGGAATGTTTTACAAGGGTAATGACTAGGTAGGAGGAGGTAGAATTCTGGCTATATCTTTATCTGTTTATATAGCTTCATTTCTAAGTGTGATATTGAATAGACTGAGTTTTAAAAAGCAAATGCACAACTATGTGTGGATTGCTTCGAGTGAGTATGTATATGTATGAACACATATTAATTAATTCAAAACCTTTCTTGTAAATATAAATAATTGCACTACATGTACTACAAATTAATCGCCTTTCTTTTTATAAAATAAAAAATAAAAATAAGCCTATACTTACATGCTGCAAACACTGTACCGAATAAGGGAGGTTAAACTTCGTGATTTTTCTGGATTATCTCCCTTAAAATGGGTCTCCATTTTGTATTAAATGATAAAGCTAGTCATACAAATACTGGTAATCAATGGTTTATAGTTCATGTAGGAATATAATAAAATATAGATATATACCCACTAGGGGTGAAATAATGAGGTTCTAAGTATAACTGAAATCAAGATAAATGGAACAAAAAAATGTTACCAATGGAATTCCTGATCTATGAAGATAGGGTTACTGTAAAAACATTACTTCAACAAATATAGCCAAAAAAATGCAACACTTAATAGTGTTACATTTCAGCCCAGACTAGTATCACCTTTTGTTATAAACTATTAGTAATATAAGTTTTCAGCTTTGCTAATGGTTGTATATATTTACTTCATAATGGTTGTATATATTACTTCATAATGGTTGTATATATTTACTTCATATGGTTGTATATATACTTCATAATGGTTGTATATATACTTCATAATGGTTGTATATATATACTTCATAATGGTTGTATATATACTTCATAATGGTTGTATATATACTTCATAATGGTTGTATATTTACTTCATAATGGTTGTATATATACTTCATAATGGTTGTATATATACTTCATAATGGTTGTATATTTACTTCATAATGGTTGTATATATACTTCATAATGGTTGTATATTTACTTCATAATGGTTGTATATATTTACTTCAATCACAAAACAAAAACTTCTTAAATATTTGAAGCCAAGGAACGCATAGGAACTAATACTTTAAAAACTCACAGCCTCCGACAAAATGTTTTCGTAAACAATAATTACGAGGGTGCTTCAAAAAGTTCTGTCACTAGGCATACACTTTTTTAACTGGATATTACACTGAGATAAAGTAGTGTATTTATAGTACTACTGGGTTCGCTCTCTTAAATTCCACAACAAAAATGAACACTTTCATTTTATTTATACCCCTGAATTACCTCCCCCTAGCACACCTTTTGGATACTGGCATCTCTGAAAATGTCCTTGTTACAAAACGTAAAAATTATTTGAATAATTCTATGCTTTTACATTTTCTTGTACGCCATCTGTTGTTATTCGCCCATAATCCATGAAAATGATTGTCGAGAATTCGGAAAGGTCTTGCTGCAAACCAGATATGAGTGAATGCATATCCCGTAATTTTAGAATAAATAACACTGATTTTCTTCACTTTGTTTACGGAAATGTTATAATATCTTTTAAATGTCGTAATTATTCTCACAGTATTAATATGTTTTCATATTTTTTTACAAATCCTAGTCCTTCAGTTTTTAAATTTCATATTCAACACATTATTGTAGAATTTTGTACAATGTTTAGTGAAAATATTGATCATCCAAAAACGCTATTTCAGAAGACTGCCCTTCCATTTAATGTCCATTTATCATTAAATTAATTTTACACGTTAGCTTAAAATGTTTATTTCTAAGAACAATGCCTTTTCATCTACCATGCTTAAATCCTAAATCTTGTAATGCACAGATATAACTGATAATGTATGAGAAATTTCAAAGGTCTTCGACAAACACTTAAAGAGAAACAGGCATTTAAAAAAGTAACAATTAACATACCTGAAAAAACTCAGGACAAAATTGCCTCAGTGTGTATAAGTGATGCTTATTAAATGTTCCATAACTTTCGTCACACAAAATATACAGCATTTATTTTACCATCAATGGAATGGTATTGAAACCCTCTTTCATTTGGTACCAAACATTAACACTCACAACGAGCACATAATTGTTAAAATGCGTTAGTGACAGAACTTATTGAATGACCCTCGTAAACCCCACTGATGTCTAATTTAGTGCATTTGCACCTTTTACTTGAAATTAAATCATAGTATGGTGTTTTTCATATCGGGATAGACGTCCACCATTCAGTCGCCTCCAGTCTCTTCAAATAATTTCGTTTTAGTTAACACGTACTCTTTCTTTTTTCGCTCAGTGGATAAGAGCGTCCATGATCTTATGGCTACATACCTCTGATTCCCGTGGGTTCGATATCTGGTGGAGGTATGTCTGATGGGAAGCGTTGTCCTTAACCGCATCTCCATCGGAGCTTGCTGTCTCGATATAATCTTATATGATGTGTTAAGGGACGTAAAAGCCCATTTCATTATTTCTGTTCTCAGCGAGAGACTTTTGTAAATAATAACAAAATGTCCTACTTTTAGCAATGTAAGTCACAGTGCTCAAATTCAAGTTTTTATTATAACGGACTTATTTGGGTCTATGTTCATGTTTTAATGTATACATTTTACTAAATTAGTCTAATAATTAGATTAGATTATATTAGATAATTAGATATTTCACAGACATATTAATAAATTAATATTAATATTTGTTATTAGGTCTGTGGTTATTTCCATGTGCTCACTATAGATACTTGACTTACGCCAAGTTACGGACAGTGTACCTTTTATCGTGGCATTTTACCAAACATACGTTAAAGATTAAACAACTGACATTTAATTATTAAAAAAAAAAAGAAATCGGGTGAGAGAGTTGTTTACATTTGACCGACCTTGGTGCTTCACATTTCCTCTTCAACACACACCGTTTCGATGCTCATACATATGAGAAAACATACATACCCACCGATATGTGTTGTCCAGTTTCCATTAATTGTATTTTGCGTTTCTCCTAATTGTATTTTTGCGCATTCGCAACATCTCGTTCTCTTCTTCGAAGCATAACTCGAATGTATATATGTATTGCATCCTAGCATGACGCGCCTTGATTCCGGCCAAAATGAATTCGCATTCAAAGTCGAAGTTATCGTCAATGTTTTCTAATTTCATTTAGCTGATTACTCCATCAATAGTTTATTTACACGAAATAAATGATAAGACAAAAAGTCAAGATTTTGAACATACCGATCCGTCGAGATATACACACCAGGCAAGAGCCCGAAAAATGACAAGATCTGCTGAGTTCGTACGATTGTTCTTTTTTACGAAAAATAAATAAATAAAGAAGAATATTAGCCAACATCGCGCCTTTTGTTTTTATGCCCTCGGTATTCGTAATTGTCAACTGGCGTCTGGATTGCCGGTTATAGACCGAAGTGTGTTTCTTGCAGTTTAGTTGTTTGTCGTCATATATGTCCGCCTCGTATTCTGGAGGTCGTGGGTTCAATCCCCGACCAGGTCATACCAAAGACGTTATACAAATAGTACTAGTAGCTCCCTTGCTTGCAGTTTTGCATATAATGGATAGTGTAGGACTGGACGGCCCGGTGTCTGGCAGCTCTATAAAGTGAGCATAGAGCTCATTGCGACAAGTATAGACACTGTGGTGACTGAAAGAGTCTTATATACTTATTTAGAGATTATCGCCGTCGTGAAAGCGAATGCATATGGCCATGGAAGTGTCGAGGTATCCAGGTTTCTTCAAAAGAAAGGATTCACAAACTTTGCAGTGGCGACTGCATTAGAAGGGGAGGAGCTACGGTCAGGCGGTATCCATGGCAACATTTTCATACTTGGTAACATTTATTACAATTTAGCTTGGTAAAGAATTGACTATGCATGATTGAATGCATTAAAATAATTATTATATTAAAACATGTTATTTGTTGTTTTAGCTGGTGCTAATATGATGAGAACTTTGGTTCCTTGTATTATTCGAATAACAAATAAGGAACAAGGAAGCAACACTCACATAATAGTTTTAATACGTATTCTAATGACAGATTACGTATCTGAACAGCTACATAACCATGCCGCCTATTGAAGAAAAAACACTGACTATTCGGCCATTGATTTAGAATATGAATAGTGTAAATATACTATTATTATAGTACTATTATTACGATTATATTTGTTTTTATTTGTTCATTAATATATATTGAATGTATTAATCCAAACACTATATATACATGTAAATATAAATATATTGTTTCACTAGGCCGGGTGTATGTTTAAACAAGAGAGGTATCACTTTACTAGTTTAAGGCTATGTGGTGTCCATAAGATCTTTAAATAAATGTTATCTCAATTAGGGTAGGTGACACTTTTTTTCTTCAAAAAATCGCATGGAAATTAAGAACCTAGTGTTAATAAAATACTTTTCATTCCATCAAGGGTCACACTTCTGCTCTTTTTGCTCAAATGTGGCTGGTTATTAAATGTGTTCAAGCTTTCAGTAAAGCGCCTCGAGCGGTGGTCAAGAGGTTAACGACCCTTCTCGCCTCTCACGCTGCGGGTTCGTTTTTATTGCTCTTTTTGTGTGTGCTATTTTACTATATTTTTAATAATCTGATTAAACTTTCTTCGATTTTTTCCTATCTGTTTATGTATATATATCGACACTCTGGTAGCGTTTGGTAAAGATCGGTGTGAGGGAAGAAAACATATAGCATTTTTAAATAATGCAAGGTCCATAACGCTGCTTTTTCAAGTCCGATATGTTAAGTTTTCGAACTCGTCTGTTTTTTTAAAATAATATTAGCATACTGCCAAAGATGAAGATAAAGGTAATTAATATGAAAGATGAAGGAGAAATAAAACAATTTTCAATAAATCAAGGGCCATTCCTTTTGTGTTACTAATCGGATCTAGCTGAGTTTTGAATCATTTGAGCTTCTTCTTCGTCTTCTAGTAATGCTGCAATCCTTCATTTATGACGTTCACGTGCTCTGCGATTGAAGCTTGCATACATATCAACTATTTGACCAAGTTTGGTTAAGATCGTATAAAAAATATATAAGTTGTCTGTAGTCTGGCGTGTTAATAATGGAATTAAACCCATCCATAATATCAACAGGAAATGCGCCTGAGGAGGAGATTCCCACCCTGCACCGGAACAATCTTATACCCACGATCGCTGATGTCCAGTTTTTGTCGTCATGGATACAATTCCACAACATGGAAACAGGAGTCAAGGTAGATTGTTAATGGTGAAAAGGAGGTCCCTGGGTAACGCAATTAAATACTAGTAAAGGAAAACGTCCCTGTAAACTATATAAAAAAAAAAATCTAGTTGTGCGTGACGTATCATTTTGGCCTAAACTGTAGTTGTATATGCAAATTGGGACATATAACTTAGTACGTCTGACATAAGATCAAATGCTTCAATGTTTCTTTCAGGTATGTTTTGTGGTATATGTTTACTGGTCGGGGGCCACTTTCCGTCACTTATGTAAACATAAACTAACTGTTTACAATATATTTTCAGAACGGTACACGTGCAGTTAGACAGGTCGTGGTAAAGATTGATTCTGGCATGTCCAGAAATGGGTGCCAACCGGAGGAACTATGCAACATTATGCAGGTATCTAGTAAAAAATCCTGATGTTTTGTTGATGATACGATACACAGCAAAGATAAAATGACAAACATTTTAAGGTTTGCCTCGTCATAGGTATTAGTTAGTTTGTAGACATCTTTCGTATATCTTGCGGTTCCGAGTATAGAAATGGACCACTGCAAACCCCGCTAGAGACAGAGGTGTAAGAGCTCCTTCTGTGTTCATTTTGTCATTTTTTTATCCTAATTAAAGTTCTTCTTCTTAGCCCGGGGGAACGATTGCAGTGTCCGCTTTTGTAGCAACTCTGCAGTTCTGCATGTTAGAAGGTTCTAGGTCCATTATCAATATTTCATCTCTATTTAAATGGAGATAGAGTCGGGCATGTTCATTCCTGTTCGACGTCATATAACCCATCTCGTGTTGGTTACACAATCTTTACATTTTGTGTTTAGTCGATACAAGTTTGATTATGTTTTGCAACTAAAAATACACGTGCATGGAATCACATTATGACTGTTGTTTTACATCTACAAAAATACTATTCCCTAATCTGTTAAATCATCGTTGTGCTGCAGCTGCTACTGCTACTGCTACTGTTACTGCTGCTGTTACTTCTACTGTTATTGATACTGCTGCTTCTACTGATACTGCTGCTGCTACTGATACTGCTGGTGCTGCTATTGTTGCTTCTATTGCTGCTGCTGATACTACTGCTACAGCTACTGCTTCTACTACTGCTACTGCTACTACTACTACTACTGCTACTATACTACTACTACTACTACTACTACTACTCTTAACGATCTAGTGTTCAAAGTGGCTCTCCCTTACGTTATTCTAAACATTGGAATTCGACCATGCGCATAACAGCTTTGCAGGGAACACGATTTGAACGTTTGAACTAGGATTATCTGCCTCGATGATTTAGTTTTAGGTCAGTGTCCCTTGCGGACCTCGCTTTTTATCTCGTTTGGTAAGTCACGGTCGAAAGAGATAGTCGTGACTTTCAGCGTGTCTTTGATTTTAACATCCCCTTTGTCAATCTTAGTACTTTCACTACTCACTTTTCTGTGTGTGTTTTTGGTTAGTTTTTTGTATGTCGTAATCTTCATAATGAGACTGTATTTGATATTTGATTTGATTGAATTTCGTCATTATCAAATACAGTTTGCATTTTCGATGCTTACTCATTATTCCGCTGCTTTAGTTTACACGTTCTAAGTTACTCTGCGAATCGGCCTGGTCATCGCCGCTTTCCTCATTCGACCGCCCGGCGAACCGGTTTTATAATAAAATACACAGTTCTGGAAAAAACAAAACTTTGTCTATAAAACCTCTTTGAAAATAAACAAGTGGTGGGATAAATTAATAAAATACGGACTGCAATAATTGTACGGACCCACCGTAATAGTGGCTGTCCGCACTTGTGATGTCCGCACTTCTCACAAGTGCGACCCGGGCTCAAGACAACCACAAACCGTCATCTGCGCGGTCGCTTCAAACACATATACATATTACCATTATTTTATTTTTTTTACTTTTAAAACAACGTGCTATTGTTCCTTACACTATGGCATACGTTCTAAGCCAATACAACTACTCATTTCAGTTTAAAAACTGAAAACAAACCACATTAATATATCCATCTTGCTGGTGCATGTATGAAATTGCATTTACTCAAACTATAAACGATAACCGACTTTTTTGTAACAATTTGCCATACTTTCTAACCAATGGAATCTCTCGGTTCAATTTAAAAAAGAAACGAAAACTAAGTCACGTGAAAGATTCGCCTTGCTGCCGTATGCGAACAATTGCACTAATTTAACGTTGATTAGTTACTCCGAGCGTCAGCATGCAATCAATTACTTAATTTTGAAATATAAACAATAGCCTATGCTTGTCTGTACTATTTGTTATATTTTATTGAATGCAAGCAACACTGAGCGGAGAGCAGCAGTAATGTCCATAAAACTTATTGCAGCCTTCAGTGTAAATACAGTGTAAAATACGTGCAATTCGAGTTCTCACGTGCAGTAAGTAGCAAGACGGATATTATGAACTTATTTTCCATTTATTTGAAGATTTCATTGGCTTAGAATGTTTGTCAATCTGTGATATCTTTATTGATGATTGGATGTTAACACAATGTATAACAAATGTATGTAGCCATGGTAACGTATCATTATACTGTCAGTTTTGTGAGAACAACTTTATCCCGGTGCACAGCTTGATGACGCACTTTTCCCAGTCCTGGGACGATCCCGTCTTCACACGCAAACAGCTGGACATATTCATGAATGCCGTACAACCTTACAGGTAACCATACTGGAAAATGTGAATATTTTCATGCATATCTTAACTTGGGTTAAATATGAATAATACAATGATTTTAAATTATAAATATTTCTATTAATAAGTCCTATAATCGTTCTCACAAATGTGCGCACGTGCAGTGCCAATAAATGAGAGCACGTGCACCGTTACCAAGATTGCAAACGCTCGAGCACATTATGCACGTTTACGTTACAACGCGCGTCAGAAGTCGAGTCGTTACCATAAACATAAAAAACAAACATTTGCCAAGTTTTATTATTGTAACCCTGATCTACTTTAACAAAGAGGGTATTTTAAGACTTTTTTCTGGCTACAAGGACTGTCACAACCTGACTTGTATAGTGACGTGATTTACACACTTCCTAAGCTCGTTGGTAATGATCACTTTCATACAATCTTTAATAACTTGTTAGATGGTTTATCAAAATAGGCTGTCATTTTTGCCACGCACTGCAGTTTGCAAATATGTTTTCCTATTTGATTGTGCGATGAACCGACATATTGTGGACCTGTGAGGTATACTATACAGGAAGTAAATCATTGTGGTATTCATGTCTGGTGTAGTCGAAAGGAAAATCATTATATAAATATATAATCCCTAACTTTTTATGTGATAAAAGGCATTTTTGAGTATTCAAGGCCTGTTTTTCTGGCTGAAATGACTTTATTGACTTGTTTGTGATAGCTAAAAACCATATGCATGGTTGTATGATGATTTTATTTATCAACTTGAAAGTTTCGAAAGTGAAAGTAGAACACATTTAAGAGGTGCCGAATGAATGCAGTTTGTTCACAGTGTCAACAAAGATCAGAATTTTATTTTCTTATATGCCATATGACCCTACTATTGTCAGCAGTTTTCTAGAGAGGCAGGTCTCATGACTAAGAACATGTAAGTGAATCTTAGTTTGAATTTCATTTTGAAAAATGGCTAACTAGAAAGCTTGGACAATATTGCATTTGACTCAGTGGGATTTGATTTACTTCCGGTACACCTATGATCCGGTCTTCAATCTTCTCTTGTCGTGCCTTTAATGGTTTGTTCTCATGGTGCTCTGGCTTCTGCCAAGTCAATGAGTACTTGTTTTGTGGCTTTTTATGTTTTATTATATCTATATATACATGATCATCTTTGTATTATAGTTATATTGCCTATTTATGCTACCTACTGTGTTAGAGGATAAAGCCTGCCGATGATTGCTTTATTCAGTATCTTGACCCCTTTTATCCGGATGACGATAGAGTACAAGTCAACTGTAATCTGGTTTAACCTCCAGCGGTCTTTTTTCCAGTGTTACATTTCCTGTTTGAATTGTATACTATTATGCACGTTTAAGTTTCCAAGCTTGTCAGAAGTCGAGATTATTATGCACATGTACGTTACCAATCTTACGAGAAGCCGAACTCATTGTGCACGTGTGCGTTGCTAAGCTTAATTGTTTTAGCAGGTCGAGCTCATTACGCACTTGTAAGATACAAAGCTTGCAAGAAGTTGAACCCAGTCTTCTTAATACATATGACCTGAACTATTTATTGTAAACATGCGGTATATTAAAGTCCATTGTATGGTTAATTTATTTATTATTAGGTAGGCAGTGGTTTCGAAAGACCTCTGGACGTTGGTTTTTTCAGACATTCGATTGTTATCCATTCTTGCGAATACATTTTATTTCAGAGAAAAAGGAATAAAGCTACAAGTGGCGAACTCCGGTGCTATTATTCATAAAATAGGAGTAGATTTGGATTACGTTCGTCCCGGTATATCCATGTACGGTCAACCACCTGGTAGGTGCTCTGTTTGAGGTACTTCTTTTGTAGTGGAGTTCTCGCTCCCGGTATATCCATGTACGGTCAACCACCTGGTATGTGCTCTGTTTACGGTAATTCTAGTTTGTAGTGGAGTTCTCGCTCCGGGTATATCCATGTACGGTCAACCACCTGTAGTGGAGTTCTCTCTCCGGTTATATCCATGTACGGTCAACCACCTGTAGTGGAGTTCACGCTCCCGGTCCGGTACATCCATGTACGGTAAACCACCTGGTAGGTGCTCTGTTTACGGGAATTTAAGTTTGTAGTGGAGTTCTCGCTCCCGGTATATCCATGTAAGGTCAGCCACCAGTAGTGGAGTTCTCTCTCCCCGTATATCCATGTACGGTCAACCACCTGTAGTGGAGTTCTCTCTCCCGGTATATCCATGTAAGGTCAACCACATATAGTGGAGTTCACACTCCCGGTTCGGTATATCCATGTTTGGTCAAACAACTGGTTGGTGTTCTATTTACGGTACTTCTAGTTTGTAGTGGAGTACTCGCTCCCGGTATATCCATGTACGGTCAACCACCTGGTAGGTGTTTTGTTTACAGTACTTCGTTTGTAGTGGAGTTTTCGCTCCCGGTATATCCAGGTACGGTCAACCACCTGGTAGGTTATCTGTTTACGGTACTTCTAGTTTGTAGTGGAAATCTCACTCCCGGTATATCCATGTACAGTCAACCACCTGGTAGGCGCTCTGTTTACGGTACTTCTAGTTTATAGTGGAGTTCTCACTCCCGGTATATCCATGTACGGTCAACCACCTGGTAGGCGCTCTGTTTATGGTACTTCTAGTTTGTAGTGGAGTTCTCACTCCCGGTATATCCATGTACGGTCAACCACCTGGTAGGCGCTCTGTTTACGGTACTTCTAGTTTGTAGTGGAGTTCTCACTCCCGGTATATCCATGAACAGTCAACCACCTGGTAGGCGCTCTGTTTACGGTACTTCTAGTTTGTAGTGGAGTTCTCACTCCCGGTATATCCATGTACAGTCAACCACCTGGTAGGCGCTCTGTTTACGGTACTTCTAGTTTGTAGTGGAGTTCTCACTCCCGGTATATCCATGTACGGTCAACCACCTGGTTGGCGCTCTGTTTACGGTACTTCTAGTTTGTAGCGGAGTTCTCACTCCCGGTATATCCATGTACAGTCAACCACCTGGTAGGCGCTCTGTTTACTGTACTTCTAGTTTGTAGTGGAGTTCTCACTCCCGGTATATCCATGTACGGTCAACCACCTGGTTGGTGCTTTGTTTACGGTACTTCTAGTTTATAGTGGAGTGCCCACTCCCGGTTTATCCATGTAAGGTCAGCCACCAGTAGTGGAGTTCTCTCTCCCCGTATATCCATGTACGGTCAACCACATGTAGTGGAGTTCTCTCTCTTGGTATATCCGTGTACGGTCAACCATATGTAGTGGAGTTCACACTCCCGGCTCGGTATATCCATGTTTGGTCAAACAACTGGTAGGTGTTCTATTTACGGTACTTCTAGTTTGTAGTGGAGTACTCACTCCCGGTATATCCATGTACAGTCAACCACCTGGTAGGCGCTCTGTTTACGGTACTTCTAGTTTGTAGTGGAGTTCTCGCTCCCGATATAGCTATGTACAGTCAACCACCTGGTAGGTTATCTGTTTATGGTACTTCTAGTTTGTAGTGGAGTTCTCACTCCCGGTATATCCATGTACAGTCAACCACCTGGTAGGTGTTCTGTTTACGGTACTTCTAGTTTGTAGTCGAGATCTCGCTCCCGGTATATCCATGTACGGTCAACCACCTGGCAGGTGCTCTGTTTACGGTTCTTCTAGTTTGTAGTGGAGATCTCGCTCCCGGTATATCCATGTACGGTCAACCACCTGGTAGGTGCTCTGTTTACGGTACTTCTAGTTTGTAGTGGAGTTCTCTCTCCCGATATATCCATGTACAGTCAACCACCTGGTAGGTGCTCTGTTTATGGTACTTCTAGTTTGTAGTGGAGTTCTCTCTTCCGTCATATCCATGTACAGTCAACCACCTGGTAGGTGCTCTGTTTACGGTACTTCTAGTTTGTAGTGGAGTTCTCGCTCCCGATATAGCTATGTACAGTCAACCACCTGGTAGACGCTCTGTTTACGGTACTTCTAGTTTGTAGTGGAGTTCTCACTCCCGGTATATCCATGTACAGTCAACCACCTGGTAGGCGCTCTGTTTACGGTACTTCTAGTTTGTAGTGGAGTTCTCACTCCCGGTATATCCATGTACGGTCAACCACCTGGTAGGCGCTCTGTTTACGGTACTTCTAGTTTGTAGTGGAGTTCTCACTCCCGGTATATCCATGTACGGTCAACCACCTGGTTGGTGCTTTGTTTACGGTACTTCTAGTTTATAGTGGAGTTCCCACTCCCGGTTTATCCATGTACGGTCAACCACCTGTAGTGGTGCTCTCTCTCCCGGAATAACCATGTACGGTCAACCATCTGTAGTGCAGTTAACGCTCCCGGTATATCCTTGTACGGTCAACCACCTGTAGTGGAGTTCTCGCTCCCGGTCCGGTATATCCATGTACGGTCAACCACCTGTATAGCGGAGTTCTCTCTCCCGGTATATCCATGTACGGTCAACCACATGTAGTGGAGGTTTCGCTCCCGGTTCTGTATATCCGTGTACAGTCAACCACCTGGCAGGTGCTCTATTTAAGGTACTTCTAGTTTGTAGTGGAGTTATCGCTCCCGGTATATCCATGTACGGTCAACCACCTGGTATGTGTTCTCTTTACAGTACTTCGTTTGTAGTGGAATTCTCGCTCCCGGTATATCCTTGTGCGGTCAACCACCTGGTAGGTTCTCTGTTTACGGTACTTCTAGTTTGTAGTGGAGTTCTCACTCCCGGTATATCCATGTACGGTCAACCACCTTGTAGGTGCTCTGTTTACGGTACTTTTAGTTCGTAATGGAGTTCTCGCTCCCTAAATATCCATTCACGGACAACCACCTGGTAGGTGCTCTGTTTATGGTACTTCTAGTATTTAGTGGAGTTCTCGCTGCCGTCACATCCATGTACGGTCAACCACCTGGTATGTGTTCTCTTTACAGTACTTCGTTTGTAGTGGAATTCTCGCTCCCGGTATATCCATGTACAGTCAATCACCTGGTAGGTGTTCTGTTTACGGTACTTCTAGTTTGTAGTCGAGATCTCGCTCCCGGTATATCCATGTACGGTCAACCACCTGGCAGGTGCTCTGTTTACGGTACTTCTAGTTTGTAGTGGAGATCTCGCTCCCGGTATATCCATCTACGGTCAACTACCTGGTAGGTGCTCTGTTTATGGTACTTCTAGTTTGTAGTGGAGTTCTCTCTCCCGATATATCCATGTACAGTCAACCACCTGGTAGGTGCTCTGTTTATGGTACTTCTAGTTTGTAGTGGAGTTCTCTCTCCCGTCATATCCATGTACAGTCAACCACCTGGTAGGTGCTCTGTTTACGGTACTTCTAGTTTGTAGTGGAGTTCTCGCTCCCGATATATCTATGTACAGTCAACCACCTGGTAGACGCTCTGTTTACGGTACTTCTAGTTTGTAGTGGAGTTCTCACTCCCGGTATATCCATGTACAGTCAACCACCTGGTAGGCGCTCTGTTTACGGTACTTCTAGTTTGTAGTGGAGTTCTCACTCCCGGTATATCCATGTACGGTCAACCACCTGGTAGGCGCTCTGTTTACGGTACTTCTAGTTTGTAGTGGAGTTCTCACTCCCGGTATATCCATGTACGGTCAACCACCTGGTTGGTGCTTTGTTTACGGTACTTCTAGTTTATAGTGGAGTTCCCACTCCCGGTTTATCCATGTACGGTCAACCACCTGTAGTGGTGCTCTCTCTCCCGGAATAACCATGTACGGTCAACCATCTGTAGTGCAGTTAACGCTCCCGGTATATCCTTGTACGGTCAACCACCTGTAGTGGAGTTCTCGCTCCCGGTCCGGTATATCCATGTACGGTCAACCACCTGTATAGCGGAGTTCTCTCTCCCGGTATATCCATGTACGGTCAACCACATGTAGTGGAGGTTTCGCTCCCGGTTCTGTATATCCGTGTACAGTCAACCACCTGGCAGGTGCTCTATTTAAGGTACTTCTAGTTTGTAGTGGAGTTATCGCTCCCGGTATATCCATGTACGGTCAACCACCTGGTATGTGTTCTCTTTACAGTACTTCGTTTGTAGTGGAATTCTCGCTCCCGGTATATCCTTGTGCGGTCAACCACCAGGTAGGTTCTCTGTTTACGGTATTTCTAGTTTGTAGTGGAGTTCTCACTCCCGGTATATCCATGTACGGTCAACCACCTGGCAGGTGCTCTGTTTACGGTACTTCTAGTTTGTAGTGGAGATCTCGCTCCCGGTATATCCATCTACGGTCAACTACCTGGTAGGTGCTCTGTTTATGGTACTTCTAGTTTGTAGTGGAGTTCTCTCTCCCGATATATCCATGTACAGTCAACCACCTGGTAGGTGCTCTGTTTATGGTACTTCTAGTTTGTAGTGGAGTTCTCTCTCCCGTCATATCCATGTACAGTCAACCACCTGGTAGGTGCTCTGTTTACGGTACTTCTAGTTTGTAGTGGAGTTCTCGCTCCCGATATATCTATGTACAGTCAACTACCTGGTAGACGCTCTGTTTACGGTACTTCTAGTTTGTAGTGGAGTTCTCACTCCCGGTATATCCATGTACAGTCAACCACCTGGTAGGCGCTCTGTTTACGGTACTTCTAGTTTGTAGTGGAGTTCTCACTCCCGGTATATCCATGTACGGTCAACCACCTGGTAGGCGCTCTGTTTACGGTACTTCTAGTTTGTAGTGGAGTTCTCACTCCCGGTATATCCATGTACGGTCAACCACCTGGTTGGTGCTTTGTTTACGGTACTTCTAGTTTATAGTGGAGTTCCCACTCCCGGTTTATCCATGTACGGTCAACCACCTGTAGTGGTGCTCTCTCTCCCGGAATAACCATGTACGGTCAACCATCTGTAGTGCAGTTAACGCTCCCGGTATATCCTTGTACGGTCAACCACCTGTAGTGGAGTTCTCGCTCCCGGTCCGGTATATCCATGTACGGTCAACCACCTGTATAGCGGAGTTCTCTCTCCCGGTATATCCATGTACGGTCAACCACATGTAGTGGAGGTTTCGCTCCCGGTTCTGTATATCCGTGTACAGTCAACCACCTGGCAGGTGCTCTATTTAAGGTACTTCTAGTTTGTAGTGGAGTTATCGCTCCCGGTATATCCATGTACGGTCAACCACCTGGTATGTGTTCTCTTTACAGTACTTCGTTTGTAGTGGAATTCTCGCTCCCGGTATATCCTTGTGCGGTCAACCACCTGGTAGGTTCTCTGTTTACGGTACTTCTAGTTTGTAGTGGAGTTCTCACTCCCGGTATATCCATGTACGGTCAACCACCTTGTAGGTGCTCTGTTTACGGTACTTTTAGTTCGTAATGGAGTTCTCGCTCCCTAAATATCCATTCACGGACAACCACCTGGTAGGTGCTCTGTTTATGGTACTTCTAGTATTTAGTGGAGTTCTCGCTGCCGTCACATCCATGTACGGTCAACCACCTGGTAGGTGCTCTGTTTACGATACTTCTAGTCTGTAGTGGAGTTCTCGCTCCCGGTATATCCATGTACAGGTTTACCACCACTAACTACATGTAAGCCTCCGAGGTGTATCGAATGTAGTTCCTATAATAAAAAGTAATTATAAATAGGGGAAAACTGCCCTTTCCTATTCGATTTTGTGGTTGTATGTATAAGAAGCGTATTAATAGTTTTTACTGGATCACTGATGAACATTTTCGAAATTTCGACTCTATGCTTACACTATGTGAGCAATGAAAACAGTCAATCAATGAAAACAGCTGTACACGTGACCTGTTTAGTAAACAAACAAGAACTTTCTTACATGTCTTGTGACCCCACCTTTTCTGGTGATTTTTCAAGTCAACCACCTGTTAGGTGCTCTGTTTACGGTACTTCTAGTGCGTGGTGGAGTGCTCGCTCCGGGTATATCCATGTGCGGTCAACCACCTGGTAGGTGCTCTGTTTACTTCTAGTGTGTAGTGGAGTGCTCGCTCCCGGTATATTCATGTACGGTCAACCAGCTAGTTTTTATAGTGGTAGGTAGAGTACCTACGGTATCAATGGTAATTCTAGTTGGTACCTGCAGTCGTATGTGGAATTCTAGTGAGAATCAAGCCGTGAAACCTACATTAGAAAATCAAAGATAACATTTATAATTTAATAATGAAGTGATTATTTTTTCCATACATGTAACAAAGTCAAAGTGCCACTTTCAAATAGCCACAAACACTTGCTAAGCTACGTTTATTGTATGTCCATCTGTGGTGCTGATTTCTTTATGGAATAGAAGTACACGATCTTCCGTTAACAACAAATTTAACTTCGGGGTCCTACAAATAATAAAAAACAACAACACTTAACTAGATATCAGTTCAAGGTCATTCGTCTCGAGGAAGTTTGCTTGGTTGCGAATTGTTTGTATGCGAACGTCATGGTTTGTTTTTGTGTGGGTCTAAAGAATGCCATACCGAACTACCAGGGTCATATTCATAAAGCTTCTTATTAAAGTCAAAATTTATATTTTTTTATGTACCTTTTTACTTTTTCTATCGTTTTAAGACATTTTTTTAATATTTTTAATTTAATTTAATAATATTTTATTGCAGATATGTTACAATATATGTATTACACTTCACAATATGACTAGAAACATATGCAAATAGATTGAACTACAAGTCATTACAACATTAGTTACAGTTCTCTCCATTGTGGCTGAACAATTTATGTGGTTATCTGCTTGAAATTGTATCAATACTGTTGAATATGAATTTGAGATGAAAAAATGAAAAGAAAGAAAACATTTAACTATAAAAACATATAGTTAAACACTGCCATGCCGTCACCCACATAATCTCCATCAACAAAACACCCCGCATCCCTGTTCAGGCTAATAAAATAACAACTTATAATAACAATTTTAATAATTAATAAAACCCACAGCTAAACATCTATCTTAAAATGGGTTCTGTGTAGTGTCGCTGAGAATTAAATAAGGATATTTGAAAACATATAAAAAAAATCTTAAATTTTGACCTAAGTAATTTTTTTTAAATTGCTTTATGAATACGGGCCTCAGATATTTTTTATTCGAACTGTTAACAAAACTCATGATAAACCAGTACATTGGAAACATAACTTACACATATATTTTGAAAAATCAAAATACAATGACATTTTCCTCCGCCTTGTTCTGCATTGTTACGCTGTAAAATCATTCATTCTGTTTAAGACGCAAGTGAGGTTGCCATATCCAAAACAAGGAGCCTAGGTTTGAAACCCGCCATCAGCTGGTTGGCCAAAGCAACGTTGGTAAAAGAACTTTCGGCAGGCCGAGTAGTGGGATATGACCAAACATATCGGTAAGTGAAATACTAAATTAACGGGTCTTGTAAAACTGAATAGCCGATCATATGGCTTATTCAGGATTTGTGCATTTTTTGTAATGAAGCTAACGAACTCGAGCTAAACTAACTTATTCCGATTTTTTTTTTTTTACTATGACATATAAACGGAATGACATGACATGTAAACGAAACGGTCTTGATATGTAATGAATTGTCATGCCATATAAACGGAAATGTCACTTGACAAGAAAATGGAAATGTCATGTTAACCATGCGACAATGTCGTGTTTGCCATGTCATATAAACGGAAAAGTCCCATGACATAAACGAAAATGTCATGTTTACTGGAAATGTCATGTTTGCCATGCCATATTCCCGGAAATGTCATGTAATTCTACATATGTGAAAACCTTATGCATTACTTTATATTTCAGATATTTGTTGTATTATGTAATTGCAATTGAATTGCAGATGCCCACAAAAAGAGACCTTTGCTACGATACCGATAGGCTATGCAGACGGTTATCTTAGAAACATGTTTGAACGAGGGATTCTGACAACGTATAAAGGTAAGGACAAGTTCTGACAAGGTATAACGGTAAGGACAAGTTCTGACAATAACGGTAAGGACAAGTTCTGACAAGGTATAACGGTAAGGACAAGTTCTGACAAGGTATAACGGTAAGAACAAGTTCTGACAAGGTATAACGGTAAGAACAAGTTCTGACAAGGTATAACGGTAAGGACAAGTTCTGACAAGGTATAATGGTAAGGACGAGTTCTGACAATGTATAGCGGTAAGGACGATACACAGACCATGTTCAGATGTTGTTCTTTGCTTGGTTTATAAAAAGGAACACACGGCAATCTTGCTTTAAAAACAAGCTAGCGGTCTTCCGTTAGTTTATTTTCTCCCTAATTTGCATGTTTGCATGTGTGCAAATTATATTATAATAATAATTTGAATAATTCAAAGTCAATTGATTTTGCATATAAATAATTGTTGATTAAATTGGTAGAATAACGAAGTATTCGGGTTAGGTTAGGTTATGGTTAAGATTAGAGTTAGGTTAGAGTTTTGTTAGTGTTAGCTGAAAAATTAAAAAGGGACACATGGCAATCTTGCTTTAAAAAAATCCGTTAGCCTTTCTACCGAACTTACATATTTGCAAAATAAATTATAATAATTATATACATAGTTCAAAAACTAAATTGGTTTTTCATCTTAATAAATGTGGATTATATTGGTAAAATAACGAAGAAAAAGTGAGTTTTTTTTTATATCTTTGTGTTCATTATACATAGTTCAAAACTAAATTGGTTTTGCATCTTAATAATTGTTGATTATGTTGGTAAAATAACGAAGAAAATTGAAAAAAAATATTTGTGTTCATTATAATATTTTTGACAACGTATCACGGTAAGGATGAGTTCTTACAACGTATAACGGTAATGACGAGTTCTGACAACATACAACGGTAAGGATGAGTTCTTACAACGTATAACGGTAAGGACGAGTTCTGACAACATACAACGGTAAGGATGAGTTCTGACAACGTATAACGGTAAGGACGAGTTCTGACAACATACAACGGTAAGGATGAGTTCTTACAACGTATAACGGTAAGGACGAGTTCTGACAACATACAACGGTAAGGATGAGTTCTTACAACGTATATAACGGTAAGGACGAGTTCTGACAACATACAACGGTAAGGATGAGTTCTGACAACGTATAACGGTAAGGACGAGTTCTGACAACATACAACGGTAAGGATGAGTTCTTACAACGTATCACGGTAAGGACGAGTTCTGACAACATACAACGGTAAGGATGAGTTCTGACAACATACAACGGTAAGGATGAGTTCTGACAACGTATAACGGTAAGGACGAGTTCTGACAACATACAACGGTAAGGATGAGTTCTGACAACGTATCACGGTAAGGACGAGTTCTGACAACGTATAACGGTAAGGACGAGTTCTGACAACGTATAACGGTAATGATGAGTTCTTACAACGTATAACGGTAAGCACGAGTTCTGACAACATACAACGGTAATGACGAGTTCTGACAACGTATATAACGGTAAGGACGATGCACGGACAATGTTCAGGTGTTGTTTTCTGCTTGGTACATACATTGAGGAGTAAATGTTTGTACTTGTAAATTTACTTCAAGATTGACTTGCTCTTTAATAAAAAGGGACATAAATAAAGCCTAAACATTTTCTTTAGATATCATGTTGCTTGATTTAATTTGTGCCAGCGCGCATGATCATATTAAAAAAAAAAAAGGAAAAAAAAGGTGAAAATGCATGACAATCTACCTTTTTTTACCATTTATATGAAGATGGTCACAATGTGCTCTTATTTAAAGAATATTATAGATTCCAATGCAATCTACAATAAATGACTTGATCAGACATGACGGTATACAAGTGTACAAGCAAATTATTTATTTCAGGTATTAAGTGTCCAGTGGTTGGTCGTGTGTCGATGGACGGCATAACGGTCAAGCTTCCTGAAGATGCCAAAAATTGCAGGGAATTCTTCGTTATGACCGACGATTTCAATGACGTCAATTCGGCTGTGGCCATTGCAAAATGCATCAATACTATTCCTTACGAAGTGTGTACCAACTTGGACCGGAGAATTCCGAGGATATATGAAGCGGATGGCGTTGTCGCACTCACAGTTTAGTCGTAAACCTGCCAATGTTTAGTTTAATTTTAGTTTTGGGTGGTAATATCATCAGGCCATAGTGTCCATTCGTGTGTTCACGATAAACAATATTTACTTACGATATGTTATAATATGGGCCATTATCACATTGTTTGTATAATTAGTGAAAATCTGATAGTTATCAAGCTGAAATAAATGTTGCTGTTTTTTTTTTTATCAAAAGCAATAACTACGCAATGGATGCGTAAATAGTGTTCATTGTGAAACTTGGCCAAGGTCTTATTGATATAATACTTCAAATGCAAATTGATAAAAAGAAAGATTGATACATCGTCAGAGATGGAATGTCAGTTATTCCATTATCGCGTACTGAATCCATAAAGGTAATTGAATCTTAACAGGACATATGTGTTCCTTCAATGATAAACGCGAACTATATGTTGCTGTAACCGAGTGTCCAGTAAATATGTCATTGACCTTGATAATACAACAGCGAAAACCATATTTTACAATACAAAAGAAACCCAATAAATACTGAAAAGGGGATCCTTTGTAAGCAACAAACACAACCCAGAGATAAACGTAGCAAGCAGACTCGGTTTTATTGAGTCTGTTCATGAGAAGTAATGTCGAGTTCAACACCTCTCACGCCTCCTAGCACCAGCTTAAGCGATATACTACTTTAAAGCAACGAAAATTGGGCTTGAAGATCCCAAAGGACCAGTAAGTAATAACAGGAATAACACTACTGAATTTTAGTCGGGACAACTATTTATTGCCGCCACACAGCACTAAACAAACGCTAGTGTGAATGTCAATAAATACTGAAAAGGGAATCCCCTGAAAGCAACAAACACAAACTCTGTTCATGAGAGGTAATGTCGGGTGCTACACCTCTCAGGTATGTAATACATGTCATCATACAGATGACGACATATGTATAGGGTTTGACTGATATGTTACCCTCTGCAACGGAAACGGTAGATCGTTTATTGTCAGAATGGAAGATGTTTTATTTCTATTTTCGGGCATCGCTTCCAGAAAAAAAATAGCCTTGAGATTGTTAATGAACGTGGTAACGTTGTGTTGTGTGTCAGTTCTTGTGCAATGAGGTATGATGACACTATGCATCTATTTTGGAGGACCGAGAAACGATTGTTTAAAGGTAAATTCTTATGGTTTATGTCCGGTTTGAAAAATAAAGGACATCATTTTACTGAAATCAAAACGCAAGGACACTACAGTCCCAGCCTATCGAAAATAAAATGTGCATTTCCTAGTAAAAACATTTTGACTGCAATATCGAATAAGGCCAAGTTGTTTAAGTCCATGTATTATTACACCACTTCTCAAAACATTTTCAAAAACTGTGAAGGATTCAACGTCATATAACCTTGCTGACCTTAAGAAGTTAAACTGTTTTTGTTAACTGTTTTTGGTTACGAAAAAAAATAATACCAACATTGATGGAAAGACGACATCGATTTGACGATGCTAATAATTCAAAGAAATATATACCGAATTGTATTAACACATATGTAATCAGTTAAGTATTGCTGAATTTCTATGAAATATCATGTACTGTATTTAATTATCAATATATTACAAAAGATACGTGTTTGTGATTATTTAAATGTTCCTCTTAAATAACAGTATATATTATACAATTATGGACTTTTCAGCTGTTATACATGATGTGATATGCACCAAAAAAATCATTATTGACCGAGGCGATAGCCGAGGTCAATAATGATTTTTTGGTACATATCAACATCATGTATAACAGCTGAAAAGTCCATAACTGTTTTATTATATAACCCTCAATTTACAATTATATAAAACAGGTCAATATCAAAAAAACAATTATATAAAACAGGTCAATATCAAAAAAACAGGTCAATATCAAAAAAACAGGTCAATATCGCTAGATATTTTTTCTAAAAAATTACTTTTTAGCCAATGAAAACGCGTCTATTTATAGGTTATATAATAATGATGAATAATCATGAACTCAGAACTTTATCACTTTTGCCATTCATACATTGGAAAACAAACTCAAACAATTAATATAGAGGTGACCATTAATTGTTTTAGATATATATTTCCATGAAATATGAAGTGTGTAAGGAAAAAGGTTTAACTTAACGAAATCAATTAACCACCGGACAGAACATGGACGAAGGAATGGGCAGTCGAGAGACGCATTATGTCCTCTGACAAGGTTCGTTAAGATGTTATAAAATGAATAAAAGGTTATGTTTTAACGACCGTGACTTTGATAATAACGAATAGGTGAGCTAAATAAGAAAAGGCGCTAAGCTAAAACAAACCAGCGCCTCTACATCGAAAACCTAGCGCTTACCTTCAACAAACACTCGCTTTGATAAATGTTAACATCTACAAACCAAACCAGACAAAATATGTATTTTGGCTTTAAAATTTGATGTTGAGGTTAAAATCTGTCAGAAACAAATTAAACCACACGTTATCCGATCCAACAAATGTATTATGATGGAATATAAGGCCGTAAAGTAGATATATACACGTTATTGCCGTATAAACCGCCTGATAGCATCGAATACAGATTTCCACGTAGTAAACTCGATGTGTCACTTAAACGTCTCGTGCATTGTGTACATGTAAAACACAGACAGACAGTATACAGAAAGTTTGTAAAATCACAATTATTTGCCAAATATGGGTTTCCACATCTACAAACATGTCTGTCTTCAAACTAGCGCGTTGATTGGTATCTACAAACTCAAATTCGATTCCCACTTTACCTACAGAGAAAACGGTAACCTTTGAACATTCACAAAATATGGATTTATACCATTCATGTTTTTCAGAAGAGTTATCTAGGAACTGAAGTTGTCGTAAAGCATGCTTATCGTCAACTACATGATTCACAGTCAGTTAACCATAGACTAATATAAAAACAAACATTTAAGAATCAGCTTTAGACTGGTTCAAACTCAAAGGGACACAATCTCAGCAATACATTATATGTCGCAGTTTCATAACTGACACGAATCCTTTATAGAAAAAAAGTGTATAGTACGGGTATATGCGATAATTTATTAATTTATGAAATATGTCTTACTGTCTTGGAATTGAATTGAATTGAATGTTGTTTAACGCCCCATCAACACAGTATAGGTTATTTAGAGCCGCCCCAGAGAGAGGGAAAGGATACATGGGAATCCGGGAACCGTGTCCTACTCTTATTATCGAATAGATTCCAATGGTTCTTTAACGTGCTCGGAGGATAGACCGATACACGGGACCGCCCGGTTTATGTCCCCATCCGATGGACGAGGCTAAGGGAAAGTGTCTTGCCCAAGAACACACCGACGAAACTCAGTGGCACCACGGAGGATTGAACCCGGGGCCTCCGCTTACTGTCTTGGATAAATCATTCTAGAACTTTAGTATGACACAGTAGCCCTCTTTGAGTGTATTGTGATCTGGATAAAAGGTATATATATTATACATAATATAAATTAATAAATAAACAAAGAGCAAACGCCATCATTCTATCGACGAACTAAATGTGGATGGTCAAACATACAACAATAAAATATAAAAACATACAAAAATAATAATAAAGGAGATGTAGTTTCTTCTTTAAATTATTTTCTAAAGAAAAAGGTTCAAGACATTTGTCTTTAAAATCAAGCGTCGCCGTCCTCGAACGTCACCAGTAGAGCGATTTCTTGTTCCAATCATAACTATTTTTAGACAACTTCCTCATATAGAACACTGTTGACCATCCCGCTGGCTTAATTAATCGAGTAGGTGTATTACCTGTTTGCACCGGATTGGTGACCTTCTATATATACAGTCCTCAAAATAATGTAAAGACAACAACATAAAATACTAATAATTACTTAATCTGTAAAATTATAAAATAAAATATAAAGTTAATACATGTATGTAATGTAACAAGACTACAACTAAACTTTCTGTTTGAATTACATCACTTTAAAAAATGACCAAAATCTAAACATGGTCTTTAAAGTTTTTTGAGGAGTATATATTGTAAACGTCAATGGTCAATGGTGACAAATTAGACGGACAAGACAAGAAAAAGTAAACGATAACGGAGCAAGTGTAAGAGGGTAAAACAACAACAAAAAATAATGGATGGAAAGGAGTCTCTAACACACAGAAGGTGTGTCAGTATTTCGTAAAAAGAATGTCGCTTCATTTTTCATTTCAGAAGAAAGCTTTTAGACGTTTGTTTTTGTTTAAAAACAAACAAATAAAACACAAACAAAATAACAAGTGCAGTATATGATCTTGACTTGTTATTTCAGAAAATATTTCAACACGTGGTTTAAAGTCCCTATCACCACGCCATCAACATTCAAATTGTACAACTCATGTAGACCGCTTCTAAATCTGCTGACGACGGGTTATATTTATATAACTTATATATACCAAAGGAAAAAAGAAACGCAAACATTTCCGCTACATACGTAATGTATATACTGCACACACCATGTAATATTCCAGAGATAATACTGCACACACCATGTAATATTCCAGAGATAATACTGCACACACCATGTAATATTCCAGAGAAATCCCAAGAGGTTATGTAAAAAACACTTTTACAAGGTTGCATCTAGTTAGAGAAAGGAATAAACTGTGCTGCTGTAGATTTTTTTAAAAACAGTACAAATCCCTAACTGTTGAACTTCCGCATTGAACATTTGAGCATATCAGTACTGTATTTAATGTAAAGAGATTGCAAAATGTCATATCTAAGTTTACTCACCTGCTTGAGCCAAACGCGTATTATATTATTAATGAAACTTTAAAACCCCTGTCACACTAGGGCCGCGTTCTCACGGCGATCCCACGGCGTCCAAGAAAAACGCAGAACGCCGAGGTGCGCGCAGTACGATCGCAAGCATCGCCGCAGCAACGCAGTGGCATCGCCAGTAGACGCATTGGGATCGCATAGAACGCCAAGCGACGGCGCGCACTTTGAGCATGCACAAAACAAACGTCGCTCGGCGTTCTGATAAGAGCGCAGTGGGGTCGCCGTAAGGTCGCCATAGCAGCGCAGTAAGGTCTCCTACAACGCCACAGGAGCTCCGCGGGCGCGCACAGAGGTCGCAGTGCGAACGCTGTGGTTGTCGGTGGCGCTTGCACGGAGATTGTACGGCGTTCTCTGAGATGTCACTGCGTCTCTACCGCGCTTATACGGCGCGTCTACGGCGCTTATACGGAGTGTTATTTATTTTACTGCGCTCTTACAACGACTGTACGGAGCTGTCACGGCGATCATTGCGCTCCCAAGGCGCTTCTACCGCGTCCATCGGCGTTTGCATGACAAAAACGAACAAAATAGTATAAATGAATTATAGGTAGTGCAAACGAACGTCTTCAACACGCCGTCAGCGCAGTGTGAGCGCCGTGAAAGCGCAGTGCACGCAGTGGAAGCGCCGTGAGAGCGCAGACAATCGCCAACAAGAACTCCGTAGGAACGCGATAGAACGCCATGGGAGCTCCGTAGCAACGCCTTGGTCGCTGTGAGGACGCCGTGACATCTCCATCTTCACGAAACATATCAGATTTGTCTTGCGATCTCACGGCGTTCTGGAAAATTAAACAACGCCGTGCCAACGCAGTGGAAACGCGCTATAGTGTGACAGGGGCATAAGGGAATGTACACCTAATTCAATTCTCATATTAGCCCCGTGTGTTTCCGGGGGCTCCGTTTGGTTACGGGGCAAAGAATAGGGCGACTGCAGATCCCGTTGGAGGGGAAGGCAGAGGGGTATAACCCTCCCCCCCCCCCCCCCCCCCCCGCACACACACACTTTCATGTTAATTTTATCATTTTTTGTTCATGATCATTAAAGGTCTTCATCATGAACCCTGCATTGTTTCAGGTGCCATCTCGCTCGAATCCCCCACCCACACACACACACATTCATGTTAATTTTATCATTTCTCGTTCATGCTCATTAAAGGTCTTCATCATGAACCCTGCATTGTTTCAGGTGCCATCTCGCTCAATTCACTAGAGCAGTGGCAGAAAAACTATAACGTGGCTCCAGCTTAAATGGAGAGTGTCTACAATAGAATTTGCAGCAACTCTGCAGTTCAGGGTGTGAAGGCTCCATATTTTATCTCGATGTACATGGAGGATGTGCCTGGCATGTTCATTCCTTTCTTGTGTTGGTGCGCCTTAAAACCCCAATTCAATTCAATCCAATTTCAATATTCCAAGTATAGGATTGTCACAAATAAAGACATTTTATGCAATAAATTCACATACTCTGCATCCACTGCCAATGAGAATGAACCTAGAAAAGTCCTCACAAAACATACTACTCCACGGCATTTTACAGAGCTGTTCACAACCAAAGATGAGAGCGCGCGCCTGCCTTTAATACTTCAAAAACTTCAAAAAATGAGAACGGACAGAATGAGTATTACATTATTTATATTTATTCGATGAAGTTAAATAAATAAATAATCGATGGGGAATCATTTTAGCCCATTTCATTATTTATTTAATGGTACATCTGATGTTTCCCTTTCTTGATGACAAACATGAGAATGGACGCCATTTCCATAGTGATTCAGTGCAGAAAAAAATCTTATGTCCCATTTTATTCCCTGCTTTCGGTTAGGTATAACTTATAATATAGTGTATCTTCCCTAAAAGCGATGTTGTTTTAGTCTCTTTTTTTTTCGAAAGGAAAAGTCGAATGTAGCTATGCAACATTCAGTTAACATCAGCATATTATACATGCAATATATAGCGGAAATTCCGGAGTTGCGTTTCTCTTTTCCTTTAGTATATTTTGAGAATCCAAACCCTTTTGACACACAAGTAATAGAAACGGTTTTGTAATGTAATTTTTCCGTTATTTTGTGGGTTATTTTCTTTAAAAATGACGTCGACGACGACGACAGGCGGTTGAAAACTGGTCAAAATATTCGGCTCAGGTGACGGCTCAGGTAAGCTAAAATCCTTTTTTATGTATAAAGAATCTAAACCTGTCAGACGTCGCTGACCAGTAAACAAGCTGGACACGGCGATTGTCATTTATCTACGTCAGGTCTGTGGATAACGAATCGACACTGTCGTTGTATGACGTTATTATGTTAATACTGACCTCATGAAGGTCTCGTATGACTAACTATACGTTTTGACCACCGTATATATTTGCTATATATATACGCATCCAACCACTTCTGGCCGGGACTATCTATTTTATTACACGTGTAGAAGATTAACCATGAAGTACTTTGCTATTCTCGGATTCTTGGCGATTGCATTGAATGTAAACGGTAAGTCGTGTTTTCTAATTTTCTTCTATAGTCCTTAATTAATGTCCTTTTATGTATGCATTTTAAGCAGTTGGTTGCTTGCTTGACTGTAGATTAGTGCTTTTTTTTACTTAGTCTTTCTACTGATTGGTGAATTTGGAATGTTATCACCCTCGTGGTTGGTACATTTGAATTGTAATCGAAGTATTAAGCGGTGCATTTACATGGTTATTAGCCAACTGAATGGTACATTTGAGTTGTTGTTGACCTCTATACCTTGTGTATTCGCATTGTATCGCCTACTGAACGGTACACACTACTGAACGGTACACCGTGTACATTGTATCGCCTATTGGACGGTATACACAGTGTGCATTCTCATTGTATCGCCCACTGAACGGTACACCGTGTACATGTACATTGTATCGCCTATTGAACGGTATACAGTGTGCATTCGCATTGTATCGCCTTTCGAACGGTATACAGTGTGCATTATCATTGTACCGCCTATTGAACGGTACACAGTGTGCATTCGCATTGTACCGCCTATTGAACGGTACACAATGTACATTGGCATTGTATCGCCTATTAAACGGTACACAGTGTACATTTGTAGACCACTGAATTTTGCGTATATATACTCCGATATGTTGACGCTTAACCCTGGACCTATTTCCAGTCTATTATATTTAGGTATGTGTGTGTGTGTGTGTGTGCGCGCGGTGGGTGGGGTGGGGGAGTGGGATGGAGAATAATTGGTATAAGGCCCACCCAATGCGGATTATGTATGAAAACAAGATAATAAAACATAAAAAGCAGGTGTTGCATTAGTTATCTTTTGGCTTTATTTTTTTTCTAAAAGCTATGAATTATCAACACAGTTTTGTATTTAGTACAGTTAACTTTTTAATTATTATTTTTTCTTCATAAAAGTGAAGTTCAAAGTAGTTCAAAGTAGTATATACTGCTATACTCTAGGTACTGTTCAACAGAACAATGCTATTTAAAAAAAAAAAAAAAACACTTGGGCCTCAATCTATATACCTGAGATAATCGATGATTTAGCATGTTTGCAGTAAACAAGCAAGCTTTCCTTTTTTTTCAATGACCATTTAGCGTTTGGCCATAGGTCTGTATAATTGGAAACCTATTGAGTTTTAATGCGCGGCCCTTAATCCTAGTGCTGCCGGTGGTTGGAAGGGGACATTTCTGTGTTCCCGTTTAAGCACATGCTACACAAACTTAAAATATATTTTAACAATGTTATTTAAATATTGCTTAAAGCGACGAAACTGAACTTGATGCATTCAAAATCAATTCAGCAAATAGTTAAATAGTTATACAGAATATACAAGAATACAAACATGATCTTTTTAATGTTTGTGGTAAATCCGTATTCAGTATGCCAGGTGTTTGCATCAGCCTCCGATATTCGGTTGCATGTGCAATCTGTCATTTTCGAGTATTGCCTTCTAATAGTATTTGTATACTTTTATTATTTATAAGAGCTTTAACGTAATTAAAAAAAAAAATACAGTGATATTTTTCTATAATTTAAATCGACTCATGAATTGTCTAGATATCCGGTGTAAACAAAAGAATCAGTCCAAAAAGCGTTTCACAGTATTCCAGCTTTAAATCGCAATCAGTGACATCGATCGATAAACAAATATAATTTTTATTCTTTTTCGAAGACTGTATTTCCCCCACTGAAAGTTGCCTCCGTGGCCGGGATAGTAAAGACGCTGCCTCCGTGGCCGGGATAGTAAAGGTGCTGCCTCCGTGGCCGGGATAGTAAAGGTGCTGCCTCCGTGGCCGGGATAGTAAAGACGCTGCCTCCGTGGCCGGGATAGTAAAGACGCTGACTCCGTGGCCGGGATAGTAAAGGTGCTGCCTCCGTGGCCGGGATAGTAAAGACGCTGCCTCCGTGGCCGGGATAGTAAAGACGCTGCCTCCGTGGCCGGGATAGTAAAGGTGCTGCCTCCGTGGCCGGGATAGTAAAGGTGCTGCCTCCGTGGCCGGGATAGTAAAGACGCTGCCTCCGTGGCCGGGATAGTAAAGACGCTGCCTCCGTGGCCGGGATAGTAAAGGTGCTGCCTCCGTGGCCGGGATAGTAAAGGTGCTGCCTCCATGGCCGGGATAGTAAAGACGCTGCCTCCGTGGCCGGGATAGTAAAGGTGCTGCCTCCGTGGCCGGGATAGTAAAGGTGCTGCCTCCGTGGCCGGGATAGTAAAGACGCTGACTCCGTGGCCGGGATAGTAAAGGTGCTGCCTCCGTGGCCGGAATAGTAAAGGTGCTGCCTCCGTGGCCGGGATAGTAAAGACGCTGCCTCCGTGGCCGGGATAGTAAAGGTGCTGCCTCCGTGGCCGGGATAGTAAAGGTGCTGCCTCCATGGCCGGGATAGTAAAGACGCTGCCTCCGTGGCCGGGATAGTAAAGGTGCTGCCTCCGTGGCCGGGATAGTAAAGGTGCTGCCTCCGTGGCCGGGATAGTAAAGACGCTGCCTCCGTGGCCGGGATAGTAAAGACGCTGCCTCCGTGGCCGGGATAGTAAAGACGCTGACTCCGTGGCCGGGATAGTAAAGTTGCTGACTCCGTGGCCGGGATAGTAAAGGTGCTGCCTCCGTGGCCGGGATAGTAAAGGTGCTGCCTCCGTGGCCGGGATAGAAAAGGTGCTGCCTCCGTGGCCGGGATAGTAAAGACGCTGACTCCGTGGCCGGGATAGTAAAGGTGCTGACTCCGTGGCCGGGATAGTAAAGGTGCTGCCTCCGTGGCCGGGATAGTAAAGACGCTGCCTCCGTGGCCGGGATAGTAAAGGTGCCGCCTCCGTGGCCGGGATAGTAAAGGTGCTGCCTCCATGGCCGGGATAGTAAAGACGCTGCCTCCGTGGCCGGGATAGTAAAGACGCTGCCTCCGTGGCCGGGATAGTAAAGGTGCTGCCTCCGTGGCCGGGATAGTAAAGGTGCTGCCTCCGTGGCCGGGATAGTAAAGACGCTGCCTCCGTGGCCGGGATAGTAAAGACGCTGCCTCCGTGGCCGGGATAGTAAAGACGCTGCCTCCGTGGCCGGGATAGTAAAGGTGCTGCCTCCGTGGCCGGGATAGTAAAGGTGCTGCCTCCGTGGCCGGGATAGTAAAGGTGCTGCCTCCGTGGCCGGGATAGTAAAGACGCTGCCTCCGTGGCCGGGATAGTAAAGACGCTGCGTCTAAAACTGTTTCGCCTCTCACCGCAACGGGTTCGAATCCCACTAGGAGCTCGATTTGTCGAGTGTGAAATTGTCGATCCTTACATATGGCGTGAGGTATACAGTACTGGTTCCACACAGGAATCAAAAGACTGAAAGTGCTGATAGCCAGTGCCACTCAGAAAATACTGATCCCGAAAAAAACGTGTTTGCCTACTAAGGTGGTGAATATTTGGCGGGGGATAAAAAGTGAAGTTATGTAGAAATGTTTAAATTGTATAAGTGTCAAAGGGGAATAATTGTAAAATGAAAATGTCAGAGAAAGTTGGTCACAACATACGTATACATGAACTTGTCCTTATCGTTATATGTTGTCATAACTCGTCCTTACCGTTATACGTTGTTAAAAATTCTCCTTACCGTTATCTTGTCAGAACGTATCCTTACCGTTATACGTTGTCAGAATCCCTCGTTCAAACATGTTTCTAAGATAACCGTCTGCATAGCCTATCGGTATCGTAGCAAAGGTCTCATTTTGGGGGCATCTGCCATTCAATTGCATAACACAACAAATATCTGAAATATAAAGTAATGCATAAGGTTTTCACATATGTTGAAACGTATAACGGTAAGGACAAGTTCTGACAAGGTAAATCGGTAAGGACAACGTATAACTATTCCACTGTAATAAATGTACTCATTCTCCAAATGAATTATGTTTGTTTGTACTCTTCTCTAAAATATTATGTATTGTATTCCGCCTTGTTTAGGCAATAAACATGTAAATGAATAAACATGTAAATGTTATGCCAAATAAAATATTGGCCTTCGATAGTTACTATGATGTAGCCTAATGATAAAAGGTTTCAATTTAATATCATGGTAATCGAATTACTATTCGAAAGGATTCTATTTATTATCCAATTACATCTGATATATATCTAATTCATGTAGGCATGCTAATTGTATAAATAAATTAATACACATTATCGTTTGGTTTGTCGTTATATACATCCTTCTTACACTGATAATATACCGATATCGTTACTAAACTATTAATTGCTACTTTCGGTTTTCTTCGTGTTTTCGTTATATGGTGCGGTACGGCTTTTACTTCCAACCTCATGTAGACGCTTGTTTATATTATAAGACATATGCGCATTAATTTGTACAGGATCAAATCCCTTCAAAAACAGCGTATTACTTCATCTTAAGTCAAAAATCACTTAATGTTTACCAACGCTTACATATGTATCAATATGTTGTCAATATACGGATATTGTGCCCATTTGCAAAAGGTACTACTTTTATCGCGCTGTAATCTGGTGCTCTTTGGTTTCTAGTAGAAATTCGTTGTGCGCTAGAATTCCTACTACTTAAAAAACGGTATGGTCTGTCTCTACCACAAAAAAAATCGATCGTCATATATAGCCAAGCTCTGTGCATGTGCTAAAAATGACGTAAAACACAATTCAAACAAACATCACCACTGAAAGATTTTTCCAATGCAACCAGCCATTTAGAACATATTTTACGTCATAATGCGGATCCCACTAAACGAAAGGAAGCTTTTCATCGGAAAACTAGCTATTTCAGTCGCTGTAGTTCGATCCTTGTATTCGTATTTACTGTTCAAAATTAGTAAATAATATATAAGGTAACAAGCAAGGTTTAACGCAAGTGGCTTGATTGTAAATACAAACGTCTTGACCCTTTGTGCAGAAAAAAAAAAAGAAATCGGAAACACATGTCCGTAATTATTATCTTTTTGTGATAGTACTTTTGACAATCCACATTTAGTTCGTCGATATATTGATGCTGTTTCCCTCTTTAATTATTTATTTAAAACAAAAGTTCTGCCGTTCTGCAAAGTACGTCTGTATCAGCCAATCATAAACGATATCAGAATCTCGGTGAAATGGCTGCCACGTCAAAAACAATACGACAGGTTCTTGACGTTTATCTTGAAAACAAACAAGCGTTGCGGATGATCTTGTCTATTCTGCACAACGGGAACTGGACCACCATTAATTTCCCAAAGACTTACATTATAGCCTAAAATGGTGTCACACATGCCATCATACTCCTTCATACTTGAAACTGTCAGTAAACCATCTTCAAAGTCAGCATGACACAGACATAGCAAAAAATCAAGCTCCATTTCGGCTTTCAACTTCAGAATTTTGCTCAAAGTGAAAGTAGGTATCGATTATGACGAATTCAGGTCAAATCTGACGAAGAACACAAACAAATCTTACCTCACAAAAAGTAGTGTCATTCACTTGCCTCAGCTCTGATTAACCTGATTCTTGCAGCAAAATATCTGGGAATCTACTCTCTACACACAAATATTAATCTACACTACCTGTGGACGTGCATCCATTCACACAGCATCTCAAATAACACTACTGTCAACTGTATATGGGACTACTTTCGGCAACTACCATTTTGACCCCCTGGTTCCCAGTTCAAGTCCAACGGGTCAAGACGTTTGTAATTTACACTCAAGCGTCGTGGTTACATTGCACCATTGCGTTTGTGCTTCCGTGGTGTATTAGTCAAATAGTGCCTAATAAAAAACGTTTCCCTGCCTTACTAGTGATACAAAATGCATACTTTTGATTGCTTTTTGTTATTATTACCTATAATTCAGCCAAATGATGTATTGTGAACATTGATTAGTGTTTGTTTGAGATATTTAATTATAACTGACATAGACAGTAAAGCGAAAGTAGAAATGGGGTAAATCTATCTGTGACGTGTCAAAATACTCGATCGTTTGATTGACATGTGTTTTAAAATTTTCCACGGTGAAAAATGCGCATTTTTTATCTCTTGATATACGTTCGTCCTATATAAAACAAAGAAGGAAAATCAATGGTGCAATGTAACCTCGAAAATGATTAAGACTACCAAGAATTCTGATGTCGGCATCAATCTCTGTGTATTATCAAAAATAACAATACCGTTGTCTATCAACAAGAGAATGCTCTTAATAAATTGATCGAGATCCTGTTTAGAAATCTCCTGACCAAGAATATTAGTCATTGATTTTTGAGACTGGTCTGAAGTTTAATATACGCACTTAATTGTTTTAAAAACTAACTTTTTGACAGCCATTTTAAAATGCATTTTAAATTACCAATGACGTACGTGATTCTTTTATATATTTTAACACATTTAAAAACTGAGATAGGCACTTTTTACGAATCTTACATTTTATGTTTAATATAAATTGCAGGTCAACAAATAAGACAAATAGGCATATTTCAAGGCCAAGTCATTGATGGTGGAGCACTGGGTGGATTCAGTGGTGGATCACTGAGCGGAATTGATGGTGGAGCATTTGGTGGACTTGGTGGTGGACCATTGGGTGGACTTGGCGGTGGAGGATTGGGCGGACGTGATGGTGCATTGGGCGGACTTGGTGGTGGAGCACTGGGTGGGCTTGGTGGTGGAGCGTTAGGCGGACTTGGTGTTGGAGCACTGGGCGGACGTGGTGGTGGAGTATTGGGCGGACTTGGTGGTGGACCATTGGGTGGAATTGGCGGTGGAGGATTGGGCGGACGTGGTGGTGCATTGGGCGGACTTGGAGGTAGGGGATTGGGCGGACGTGGTGGTGGAGGATTGGGCGGACGTGGTGGTGCATTGGGCGGACTTGGAGGTAGGGGATTGGGCGGACGTGGTGGTGGAGGATTGGGCGGACGTGGTGGTGGAGGATTGGGCGGACGTGGTGGTGGAGGATTAGGCGGACTTGGTGGTGGAGCACTGGGCGGACTTGGCGGTGGACGATTGGGCGGACGTGGTGGTAGAGGATTGGGCGGACTTGGTGGCACCATCGGAGGAGTTCCTATTGCTAATATACAGTCGTGTGCGCAAAGTGTATGCAAACAGCAGCCACGACCACGGTGTAGGTACATACCTGTTCAACGTACTGCCCTAGGAGGATATTGCCGTCAGTGTCCGATAAACCTGTGTCGGGCACAAAGACGAGCAACCAGACAACAGCGGCGTCTACAGCAACAAATCTGTCAGCTGACTGGAACATGTAGCTGGGACTTTGGCGCCGTCGGAGGTTTGGGCGGTGTCGGTGTCGCCGGTGCTGGCGGTGGTGTTGTCGGGGCTGTTGGTGGTGTCGGAGGTATCGGTGGTGTCGGAGGCTTGGGTGGTATCGGGGGCGTGGGAGGTATCGGTGGTGTCGGGGGCTTAGTTGGTGCTGGTTTGCGCCCTGTCGGAGGCTTGGGTGGTATCGGGGGCGTGGGAGGTTTCGGTCGTGCCGGGGGCTTAGGTGGTGCTGGAAGATTACGCCCTGTCGGAAGTGGTGTAGTGTAATAGGATTATTAGTATATTAAGTCTTATTATGTTAATGCTTCAGTAATTTAAGGTTTACTTTACACCAAGTTTGTACGATTTACTTGCTATATATAATACATGTCCGTTACATTTTTAAACAGTTGTCCAAATGTTGTCCTGTGGATATGCTTAGCAAATACATAATGTATAGACGTATCTCAATGAAATGTTAATGTTATTCGCCCTCTATATATGAACAAATTAAAGATTATCTTTAACAAGTTTATATTGCATATATTTACTATAAAGCAATATGTAAACACGATGCCTTTATTGCTGAACATTTTCTCGCCATATTTGCTATGCAATGTGAGACACAATGTTTTGAAATGCTTACAGACAGTTTTAAACAACTTAACACGACATCCGTTTTTAATTTGAAAGAAAAATGACACAAAAAGAATATGCGAACTACCCAAGGGTCCGTGTAAAAAGCATGCATTACAAGCGACACTGATCATATCCGCCACTATTATAGATAGATAGATAGATAGATAGATACTTATTGACTTAAACTTTTACAGTTTCTCATCATTACATACATAATTTGTAATACATAATTATAATCACATGACAGGTTACACATACTTCTACACACTCACTTATAGTTCAATTTTCAATACTCCTTAATTAATCATAGATCATATAAATCACACATTTTAATCAATAATCCAAGGATATCAAAAAACAAAAGGAATTATATATAAAATAACAATTTATGTGAGGATGTACTTGAATATATTTTAAGAAATAATATTTGGAATAGAACATCTGACAGTAACGCCTCTGACAAATATTTACTTAAATTAAAAAGTTCTTTCTTCTTTGAAGATTGTAGAAGTGTTATAAATTTAAACATATTTATACAGTTCTGCATGATTTCCGTCTAAATGACCGCTACATGATTTGTGATATCATTTCTCTGTCATCTATTGCTCGAATTAAAAAACGTTTATGAATTTTAATGTATAAAATGTATATCAAGGTCAAGAAAACAATAATCGTGTTTCAGTTCCCGACAGACCCTATATTTTGTCCGGACCCTAACCTTTTTTCCTTCCCTGTTTAAAAAAAAAAGAATAAAAAGAGAGAAAAAATCGCGATGATGATGACGATATAATCGGGGAGGTTCATCCTTCATATAAAGGCTTCAGGTCTCACACCTCTATTATCTCCCCTGAAAGCTCACGGACCTAGAGACAAAAGGAAAACAGAAAATAATTCTATTTTTTCTCAATTTTAGGCAATTTTTAATTTAAAAAAAATAGTTTTTTTTTGCTTTAGCATAAATCGGCAGTGTAAAAGACAGATGATACAGAAAATCCCATATTGATATGAGGTTTCATTCAAATTTCGGAATTGTTTGACCGAAGCACCGCATATTCAGCTAGATAGTGTATGAATTTTGTATTTTCCATAGGGTTCACAAAACATGCGCGAGAACAAAACCCAACCTAGCTAACTGATGTATTTTATTGTTTTAAATTACTGGTCTTGGCTATACTGAAGATATTAAACCAACAACAATGTCTGCTGCCCTGCTTTGAAGCTCAGATGTTGCAAAAGGCTGTACAGTAACCTATGGGAAAATTAATTGAGGTGTGAGACCTACAATATTATTGTCACCGGTTCTGTATGTATTTTTCCTAGCAACACATCTTCATGTGATGAATTCAAAGTCCATTTTGGAGCAATTTTAAATTATATATATAATAGATACATCCTTCAGGCCCTCAACATCAGAGTTTAGAATTATGTTTTCTGGTTGTAATTTCTACCTTCGTGTTGTAAAAAATCAAAAAATCGACCTACCTACCCTATTTTGTTTTGGAGCAGGAAACATGAAACACGACTATTTTTTTCTTGGCCCAATTCAGCGCTATATGCATTTTAACAGTTGTATCTATTTATCAGTTTACAACTTCAATTATGACTTCTGGTCCATTTCATTTTTACCGAGTATAGATGTATGTTCAGTTGTGTACTGTTTATAAGTTTGTCTTTTTATGTTCTGTCTTTTGAGAAGAACATTTGTATAGAGACAAGTTAAAGAGACATATGTCAATCTTGATTTTTTTTTTAAATCGCGGCGTTGAGTTAGTTTTTCTACATAACTTGCGTTTGTTCCATCATGAAATATTAATAATAAGAATAGTATAAAGCAAATTGTGTTAGCATATTTCTAACTGTTGATTATATTGCACCAATAATATAATTAAACCTGTGGTAGAATAACGAAGAACAAAAGAAAACTCTAACTTTTATTTGATATATGTAAGCATGTTTCAAGTTAAAGTGATACTGGAGTCATCAATCGAGACGCTAATTCCAGTGCTTGGTACGCATTTCAAGATTGCCATGTGTCCCTTTAACAGCAAGTTATCACTTACTACTGTGCTGGATTGACGATGAATAATGTATACATGAGTTAATGAAAAATATGTTATGTCTTAATAATGTTTTATGTTTAATTGAATTGTATGCAAATGCCAAATGCCAAATGTTCTTGTTCTTTTTTTCTTCTCCTGTTTTCTTCTATTTATGTTATACGTACTCATATTAATTATATGTATTTATTAAAAAAATCAGTTCAAATTATACATTTAGTTATTGTTCATTCATTTTGTTTTTCCAGCAAACTCGCACGCTGTCTTACATAAGTTACGTATATATATATATGTGTATATGTATGTATATATATAATATATTTGTGTGTGTACCTGCGTGTGGTTTTTTGTCTATATGGGTGGCGACAAACATAAAGTATATGACTGTATGAAGTAATATCGTTCCCTGCGTTGCGGTATATGTTGATAAAGAGCCATCCATTACATTTTAACTTAAATATACCAGTTTTGAATTATATCTTTCCTCTTGTTTCGATTTCGCATGGAAAGGTATGATCGATAGACAGGTATCTAGAAGATATTTGACCCAAATAAGTCAATAATACCTTACTAATTAGAATCTTCGAAGAATGGTATTTTTGTTTGATTAACCATGGATCTACATGGATTAACATTTAATCTTATTATTTACCTTATCATATGAGTGATGTATTTTAGATATAACTACACATATTCCCACTGTCCACTATGATCGAGAAACTAAAAGAAGTTTAATGCTTATGTATTTCATTGATATGCTCAAGGGTCTTATTAGACTTATTGCAATATTGTTACATGCACATGTGTAAGGTTTATGGAGATTGGCCTCGAACCTCCATAGACCTATGACGAGGCAAATACAGTTTCTTCTTCTTTTTCTTCTTCTTCGTCATAACCTGCGGCGTGGAATACATCATAATACTCATAATACACTAGTGTAATAAACATGCAAATGAAAACCGAATAGTCGCTCGGTCTTTTCCGTTCAGCTCGGTGTGCAGTCTGAATTGCATAGTCGATTTCCGAAACCGGTAATTATAGGGTTACGGAAATCGACGAGGCAGTTCCGACTGTTCGTTGTGGTAGAGCAAAGACTGAAGCAAAATGGAGAGGGAGGAGGCATATTTTTAGTTATAGTGTTATAAATAGACTCTCACATTCGTTCCAACTTAATATTGAATTTATTAAATTCGTTGGCTAGACTCCTTTAATCAATTCAATATTAAACAAGCACGCATGTAAAATCTCTATATAAATAATCCATATGAAGAGTATATGGAAATTGCTGTAAAAATATGAGTTTATATACAAGGCACCAAGTATATATTAGCCCACCAATGACCGGTGTGGTAGAGACACTGCGTTTGAAACCTTCCGGCCTCTCACCGTTGCCGGTTCGATTCCGATTGTAAAATCGCTTGTCATAAACGGACATTATCTAAAGAGACTGGAGGTATCTGGAAGCGTGATTGGTCAATTTTAATACAAATGAAAACCCTCCTAATAACGATGTTTATTTGCGTTGGAAATGGCAGTTGTAGGGTACATAGAATTCTCTACTTAAACACAACATTTTATGTCAACGAATAATATACTTAATTTAGATCGGTCAAAATTTGAATCGCGGGCGTTAGGGTTTACGAATATTCAACAATTTGAAACGACCCATGTAAACACTAAAGTCACACTTTTCCCATATCTACATGTAGATATGGGAAAAGTGTGACTTTAGTGTTTACATGGGTCGTTTGTAATTGCTTATTGTGGTTTAGTTCTAGCATTGCCCATGAAAAAAATAAAATGAAATGATGTAAAAATGATTGAATTGGTATTTCCTTTTTATTTTATTGAAAAACATTCAACCCATCGATATATATAACCCAAAACGTAGCGGTGTAGTTAGCAGTTTTGAGAAGTGTAGTATTAATATTTTCATTTGATGAAAAAGTCAAGTTTTGTTTTTAAACTAACGGTGAGAGCGTTCTTTTTAAATTTCAAATAAAAATGTTTCGAGTTGTTTGCCACTTGTGATGGCCGTTTTCACTTCATGTAAGTCATGTCTGTTTCAGGTTTAACGTCCGATGACCCGATAAGACGCCTTAAAGGGATGGGCACAACGGAGTCTGGACAGTACTTCTTGTAGTGCTGCATTGTATCTGTAGTGCTGGGTGCTGTCATCTCGGTTGAGTGCGTAGTGTCTTGTCGCTGTTGCTCGGAGTAGTTGTCGCTGCGGCGGTGAGGTGCGGGGTCTGGATGACATCCTCTACGGCGGCTTCTGTGGCTTCTGACAAACTACCTACTGGGCTAGTAAGTTTAGGGAGCCCCGTTTGGGGCCACACCCGTCACAGTATGACCCTGCGCCGCACATACCCTCCGACGGCCTCTACATCTTCCATCTTCAGTCTTTCTGTCTTCCACCCTCGGTGTCGATAACGCTGTGGCGTTGATGTCTCTCAGCTTCGGACTTCTGATATTTGATGTGCTGTGACGGGACGCAGGAGACATCTTCACTCTCGGTCAAATGACACTCAATCTACTAAATCGTAAGCTTAATGCGGGTTCAGTAATACCACTCCACGCGAATAGATCATACTGCAATGGCGTATAGGGCTGGCAATGCGACCCCTATGCAAACATCATGAGTGTAATTCGTCCCCACACTGCGACGTGCACGAGGTGACGATCCAGGTGACGACAGTCCCTTTAAAGGTACTATAGCTCAAGTGTAGCCAATAATCCCTGCCACCACATAAATCACGTGACGATAGCTGAGAGGCCGTGTGATTACAAAAAATGGCGATACACTAAGTGATGCTTGGTACAGCAAACTCTTGCCGTAACCAACAGGCAATTGACAATAACATCATCACCTTCGAGATGTTGACATTCAACCTGTTTTGGCTTGGGTCATGGATTTAAATACGTATTAGGTCTATGCTGAGGTGTAATCTCTTTTTATTAAATTTCCGTGCAGCTTCTGTAATGTTCTCAACGGAATACATGTTTGTTTACAAGTAACCAAGTAACCGGTGTTCATACTCGCTTAAATTGATTGATTTTTTAATAAATAAATTATTTTTGTAACCAGACACAGTTTGTTTTTTCACACTATTTTCTATTTTTCTATATTATGAACAAAGCAAGTTGAAATAGTGACCTAAAAAAATTTTCAGCTATACATGTGTGTGGTGGCAGTGATTACTGTAACAGAAAGGGGAGAGTAACCACTGCGAGGAGTTTGATACCACAGAGCCAATTGAGTATATTTCTCAATGTTATTTCAACAAAACATAAACAGTATATTTTCAGCGTATACTATACTATATGTTGGTATTTGTAATCTATATTTTCTGGAGCGTTTTTTCGCAGATTTGAAATGCATATATCACAAACAGGAAATGAACACAGATTACATCTACAACGCTAACAGTATATTAAACAAAAAATAACGCTATTTATCAGTCCAGTCGTTGTCAATCCGAAAGTTGTTGGTTCGAAAGTTGACATGTACGTGATTTGTTAAAGAGCAACTCTGGCATTTCTTTAACACATGACCTTCATTTGATAACTAATATGCACTTATGCAAAGGCACGTATGTAAAGATAACATATACATATACACATTTAAATGCGTTTATGTGTACGTGGATATTATGGAGCAGAACAACACAATTGGAAGCATTTCCAATTTTTCATTGGCTCGAAGACCAACATATTTGAAAATCAACTTGAATGTAATTTTGAATAATGTGCTGAATTTAAAACGGAAGTTAGCGAAACACACAGGTAAACACACATTAGCTGTTAACTATCATTTATATACAGTTTAAAGTATAGAAAAAAACGTCACATTTTCCCCCCTGAAACTACAGATACATTGATAAATGGATAGTCTAGCTGAATGCTTCATAAAGACTCAAGATTGCCTTGTGTCCCTTTAAAATATGTGTTTCTTAAAGTGTGGTTTTATGTCGCTCAAAATGATTACCATGTACGTCTGCTCTGTCGTCCAATTAACTTAACCAGCAACACACATCTGCACATGTTTCAAACGAACGTCTTGTTGCAAGTGTTTCTATGGTACATGTATTTATAAATAACGCAAACGGGTATGACAAAGTTTGTATCATTTGTTTCAGTGTGTCTTTAAATGCTGTATTATTGTTTCAGTTTGTGTTGAATGCTGTATGTATCGTTTCATATTTTTGTTTAAGTTGTATATATCGTTTCAGGGTGTGTTTAAGTGTTATATGTATCCTTTCAGGGTGTGTTTAAGAGTTATATGTATCGTTTCAAGGTGTGTTTAAGTGGTGTATGTATCGTGTCATTGTGTGTTTAAATGTTGTATGTATCGTTTCAAGGTGTGTTTAAGTGTTGTATGTATCGTTTCAGGGTGTGTTTAAGTATTGTATGTATCGTTTCGTTGTGTGTTTAAGTGTTGCATGTATCGTTTCAGTGTGTGTTTAAGTGTTGCATGTATCGTTTCAGGGTGTGTTTAAGTGGTGTATGTATAGTTTCAGGGTGTGTTTAAGTGTTGCATGTATCGTTCAAGGTGGTGTGTTTCAGTGTTGTATGTATCGTTTCAATGTGTGTTTAAATGTTGTATGTATCGTTTCAATGTGTGTTTAAGTGTTGTATGTATAGTTTCAGGGTGTGTTTACGTGTTGTATGTATCGTTTCAAAGTGTGTTTAAGTGTTGCATGTATCGTTTCAGGTTGTGTTGAAGTGTTGTATATATCGTTTCAGTGTGTGTTTAAGTGTTGTATGTATTGTTTCAAGGTGTGTATTAAAGTGCTGTATGTATCGTGGCATTGTGTGTTTAAGTGTTGTATGTATCGTTTTAAAGTGTGTTTAAGTGTTGCATATATCGTTTCAGGGTGTGTTAAAGTGTTCTATATATCGTTTCAGTGTATGTTCAATCGTTTCAAGGTGTGTTTAAGTGTTGTAAGTATATTTTCAAGGTATCGTTTCAAAGTGTGTTTAAGTGTTGTATGTATATCTTCTGGGTGTGTTTAAGTGTTGTATGTATTGTTTCAGAGTGTGTTTAAATGTAGCATGTATCGTTTCAGGATGTGTTTATGTCTTGCATGTATCATTTCAAGGTGTGTTTAAGTGTTGTATGTATCATTTCAGGTGTGTTTAAGTGTCGCATGTATCGTTTCAGGGCGTGTTTAAGTGGTGTATGTATCGTTTCATATTGTGTTTAAGTGTTGTATATATCGTTTCAGTGTTTGTTTTAGTGATATATGCATCTTTAAATACTGTCTTTAAGTGTTGTATGTATCGTGTCATTGTGTGTTTTAGTGTTGCATGTATCGTTTAAGGGTGTTTTATTGTGTTGTATATATCGTTTCAGTGTGTGTTTAAGTGTTGTATGTATCGTTTCAAGGTGTGTTAAAGTGTTTTACGTATCGTGTCACTGTGTGTTTAAGTGTTGTATGTATCCGTTTCAAGGTGTGTTTAAGTGTTTGTATGTATCGTTTAGGGTGTGTTTAAGTGCTGTATGTTTCGTTTCAAGAAGGTGTGTTTAAGTGTTGTTTGTATCGTTTCTGTGTGTGTTTAAGTGTTGTATGTATAGTTTCAGGGTGTGTTTAAGTGTTGTATGTATCGTTTCAAGTGTGTTTAAATGGTGTATGTATCGTTTCAGGGTGTGTTAAGTGTTGTACATGTATGCATCGCTTCAAAGTGTTTAAGTGTTGCATGTATCGTTTTAGGGTGTGTTAAAGTGTTGTATGTATAGTTCCAGAGTGTGTTTAAATAGTGCATGTATCGTTTCAAGGTGTGTTTAAGTGTTGCATGTATCTTTCAGGCTGTGTTAAAGTGTTGTATGCATAGTTTCAGGTGTGTTTAAGTGTTGTATGTTTCGTTTCAAGGTGTGTTTAAGTGGTGTATGTATCGTTTCAGAGTGTGTTTAAGTGTTTGTATCGTTTCAGGGTGTGTTTAAGTGTTGTATGTATCGTTTCAAGGTGTGTTAAGTGTTTGTATCGTTTCAGGGTGTGTTTAAGTTTGTATGTATAGTTCAGGGCGTGTCAGTGTTGTATGTATCGTTTCAGTGTGTGTTTAAATGTTGCATGTATCGTTTCAGGGTGTGTTAAGTGTTGCATGTATCATTTCAGGGTGTGTTTAAGTGTTGTATGTATCATTTCAGGAGTGTTTAAGTGTCGCATGTATCGTTTCAGGGTGTGTTTGAGTGTTGCATGTATCGTTTCATATTGTGTTTAAGTGTTGTATATATCGTTTCAGTGTTGTTTAAATGATGTATGCATCCTTAAGTGTTGTATGTATCGTGTCAGTGTGTGTTCAAGTGTTGCATGTATCGTTTCAAGTGTGTTAAGTGTTGCATGTATCGTTTAAGGTGTGTTAATGTGTTGTATATATCGTTTCAGTGTGTGTTTAAAATGTTGTATGTATCGTTTAAAGGTGTGTTTAAGTGTTGTATGTATCGTTTCAAGGTGTGTTTAAGTGTTGTATGTATTGTTTTCAAGGTGTGTTTAAATGTTGTATGTATAAGTTTCAGGGTGTGTTTAAGTGTTGTATGTATCATTTCAGGGTGTGTTTAAGTGTTGTATGTATCATTTCAGGAGTGTTTAAGTGTCGCATGTATCGTTTAAGGTGTGTTAATGTGTTGTATATATCGTTTCAGTGTGTGTTTAAATGTTGTATGTATCGTTTAAAGGTGTGTTTAAGTGTTGTATGTATCGTTTCAAGGTGTGTTTAAGTGTTGTATGTATCGTTTCAGGTGTGTTTAAGTGTTGTATGTATAGTTTCAGGGTGTGTTTAAGTGTTGTATGTATCGTTTCAAAAAGATGTGTTTAAGTGTTGTATGTATCGTTTCAGTGTGTGTTTAAGTGTTGTATGTATAGTTTCAGGGTGTGTTTATGTGTTGTATGTATCGTTTCAAGGTGTGTTTAAGTGTTGTGTGTATCGATTCAAGGTGTGTTTAAGTGTTGTATGTATCGTTTCAGGTGTTTTTAAGTGTTGTATGTATCGCTTCAAAGTGTTTAAATGTTGCATGTATCGTTTCAGGGTGTGTTAAAGTGTTGTATGTATAGTTTCAGGGTGTGTTTAAGTGCTGTATGTATCGTTTCAGGGTGTGTTTAAGTGCTGTATGTATAGTTTCAAGGTGTGTTTAAGTGTTGTATGCATCGTTTCAAAAAGATGTGTTTAAGTGTTGTATGTATCGTTTCAGTGTGTGTTTAAGTGTTGTATGTATAGTTTCAGGGTGTGTTTATGTGTTGTATGTATCGTTTCAAGGTGTGTTTAAGTGTTGTGTGTATCGATTCAAGGTGTGTTTAAGTGTTGTATGTATCTTTCAGGTGTGTTTAAGTGTTGTATGTATCGCTTCAAAGTGTTTAAATGTTGCATGTCTCGTTTCAGGGTGTGTTAAAGTGTTGTATGTATAGTTTCAGGGTGTGTTTAAGTGCTGTATGTATCGTTTTAGGGTGTGTTTAAGTGCTGTATGTATAGTTTCAAGGTGTGTTTAAGTGTTGTATGTATCTTGTCATTGTGTGTTTAAGTGTTGTATGTATGTTTCAGTTTGTGTTTAAGTGTTGTGTATATCGTTTCAGGGTGTGTAAGTGTTGTATGTATCGTTTCAGTGTGTGTTTAAATGTTGAATGTATCGTTTCAGGGTGTGTTTTAGTGTTGCATGTATCATATCATGATGTGTTTACGTGTTGTATGTATCATTCCAGTTGTGTTTAAGTGTCTCATGTATCGTTTCAGGGCGTGTTTATGTGTTGTGTATATAGTTAAAATGTGTGTTTAAGTGTTGTATGTATCGTTTCAGTGTGTGTTTAAGTGTTGTATGTATCTTGTCATTGTGTGTTTAGGTGTTGTATGTATGTTTTCAGTTTGTGTTTAAGTGTTGTGTATATCGTTTCAGGGTGTGTTTAAGTGTTGTATGTATCGTTTCAATGTGTGTTTAAGTGTTGCATGTATCGTTTCAGGATGTGTTGAAGTGCTGTATATATCGTTTCAGTGTGTGTTTAAACGCTGTATGTATCATTTCAGTTTATGTTTAAATGTTGCATGTATCGTTTTAGTTTGTGTTTAAATGTTGCATGTATCATTTCAGGGTGTGTTTAAGTGTTGTATGTATCATTTCAGGAGTGTTTAAGTGTCGCATGTATCGTTTCAGGGTGTGTTTGAGTGTTGCATGTATCGTTTCATATTGTGTTTAAGTGTTGTAATATCGTTTCAGTGTTTGTTTAAATGATGTATGCATCCTTAAGTGTTGTATGTATCGTGTCAGTGTGTGTTCAAGTGTTGCATGTATCGTTTCAAAGTGTGTTTAAGTGTTGCATGTATCGTTTAAGGGTGTGTTAATGTGTTGTATATATCGTTTCAGTGTGTGTTTAAATGTTGTATGTATCGTTTAAAGGTGTGTTTAAGTGTTGTATGTATCGTTTCAAGGTGTGTTTAAGTGTTGTATGTATTGTTTTCAAGGTGTGTTTAAATGTTTGTATGTATAGTTTCAGGGTGTGTTTAAGTGTTGTATGTATCATTTCAGGGTGTGTTTAAGTGTTGTATGTATCATTTCAGGAGTGTTTAAGTGTCGCATGTATCGTTTAAGGTGTGTTAATGTGTTGTATATATCGTTTCAGTGTGTGTTTAAATGTTGTATGTATCGTTTAAAGGTGTGTTTAAGTGTTGTATGTATCGTTTCAAGGTGTGTTTAAGTGTTGTATGTATCGTTTCAGGGTGTGTTTAAGTGTTGTATGTATAGTTTCAGGGTGTGTTTAAGTGTTGTATGTATCGTTTCAAAAAGATGTGTTTAAGTGTTGTATGTATCGTTTCAGTGTGTGTTTAAGTGTTGTATGTATAGTTTCAGGGTGTGTTTATGTGTTGTATGTATCGTTTCAAGGTGTGTTTAAGTGTTGTATGTATAGTTTCAGGGTGTGTTTAAGTGTTGTATGTATCGTTTCAAAAAGATGTGTTTAAGTGTTGTATGTATCGTTTCAGTGTGTGTTTAAGTGTTGTATGTATAGTTTCAGGGTGTGTTTATGTGTTGTATGTATCGTTTCAAGGGTGTGTTTAAGTGTTGTGTGTATCGATTCAAGGTGTGTTTAAGTGTTGTATGTATCGTTTCAGGTGTTTTTAAGTGTTGTATGTATCGCTTCAAAGTGTTTAAATGTTGCATGTATCGTTTCAGGGTGTGTTAAAGTGTTGTATGTATAGTTTCAGGGTGTGTTTAAGTGCTGTATGTATCGTTTCAGGGTGTGTTTAAGTGCTGTATGTATAGTTTCAAGGTGTGTTTAAGTGTTGTATGCATCGTTTCAAAAAGATGTGTTTAAGTGTTGTATGTATCGTTTCAGTGTGTGTTTAAGTGTTGTATGTATAGTTTCAGGGTGTGTTTATGTGTTGTATGTATCGTTCAAGGTGTGTTTAAGTGTTGTGTGTATCGATTCAAGGTGTGTTTAAGTGTTGTATGTATCTTTCAGGTGTGTTTAAGTGTTGTATGTATCGCTTCAAAAGTGTTTAAATGTTGCATGTCTCGTTTCAGGGTGTGTTAAAGTGTTGTATGTATAGTTTCAGGGTGTGTTTAAGTGCTGTATGTATCGTTTTAGGGTGTGTTTAAGTGCTGTATGTATAGTTTCAAGGTGTGTTTAAGTGTTGTATGTATCTTGTCATTGTGTGTTTAAGTGTTGTATGTATGTTTTCAGTTTGTGTTTAAGTGTTGTGTATATCGTTTCAGGGTGTGTAAGTGTTGTATGTATCGTTTCAGTGTGTGTTTAAATGTTGAATGTATCGTTTCAGGGTGTGTTTTAGTGTTGCATGTATCATATCATGATGTGTTTACGTGTTGTATGTATCATTCCAGTTGTGTTTAAGTGTCTCATGTATCGTTTCAGGGCGTGTTTATGTGTTGTGTATATAGTTAAAATGTGTGTTTAAGTGTTGTATGTATCGTTTCAGTGTGTGTTTAAGTGTTGTATGTATCTTGTCATTGTGTGTTTAGGTGTTGTATGTATGTTTTCAGTTTGTGTTTAAGTGTTGTGTATATCGTTTCAGGGTGTGTTTAAGTGTTGTATGTATCGTTTCAATGTGTGTTTAAGTGTTGCATGTATCGTTTCAGGATGTGTTGAAGTGCTGTATATATCGTTTCAGTGTGTGTTTAAACGCTGTATGTATCATTTCAGTTTATGTTTAAATGTTGCATGTATCGTTTTAGTTTGTGTTTAAATGTTGCATGTATCATTTCAGGGTGTGTTTAAGTGTTGTATGTATGCATTTCAGGAGTGTTTAAGTGTCGCATGTATCGTTTCAGGGTGTGTTTGAGTGTTGCATGTATCGTTTCATATTGTGTTTAAGTGTTGTATATATCGTTTCAGTGTTTGTTTAAATGATGTATGCATCCTTAAGTGTTGTATGTATCGTGTCAGTGTGTGTTCAAGTGTTGCATGTATCGTTTCAAAGTGTGTTTTAAGTGTTGCATGTATCGTTTAAGGGTGTGTTAATGTGTTGTATATATCGTTTCAGTGTGTGTTTAAATGTTGTATGTATCGTTTAAAGGTGTGTTTAAGTGTTGTATGTATCGTTTCAAGGTGTGTTTAAGTGTTGTATGTATTGTTTTCAAGGTGTGTTTAAATGTTGTATGTATAGTTTCAGGGTGTGTTTAAGTGTTGTATGTATCATTTCAGGGTGTGTTTAAGTGTTGTATGTATCATTTCAGGAGTGTTTAAGTGTCGCATGTATCGTTTAAGGGTGTGTTAATGTGTTGTATATATCGTTTCAGTGTGTGTTTAAATGTTGTATGTATCGTTTAAAGGTGTGTTAAGTGTTGTATGTATCGTTTCAAGGTGTGTTTAAGTGTTGTATGTATCGTTTCAGGGTGTGTTTAAGTGTTGTATGTATAGTTTCAGGGTGTGTTTAAGTGTTGTATGTATCGTTTCAAAAAGATGTGTTTAAGTGTTGTATGTATCGTTTCAGTGTGTGTTTAAGTGTTGTATGTATAGTTTCAGTGGTGTGTTTATGTGTTGTATGTATCGTTTCAAGGTGTGTTTAAGTGTTGTATGTATAGTTTCAGGGTGTGTTTAAGTGTTGTATGTATCGTTTCAAAAAGATGTGTTTAAGTGTTGTATGTATCGTTTCAGTGTGTGTTTAAGTGTTGTATGTATAGTTTCAGGGTGTGTTTATGTGTTGTATGTATCGTTTCAAGGTGTGTTTAAGTGTTGTGTGTATCGATTCAAGGTGTGTTTAAGTGTTGTATGTATCGTTTCAGGTGTTTTTAAGTGTTGTACATGTATGCATCGCTTCAAAGTGTTTAAGTGTTGCATGTATCGTTTTAGGGTGTGTTAAAGTGTTGTATGTATAGTTCCAGAGTGTGTTTAAATAGTGCATGTATCGTTTCAAGGTGTGTTTAAGTGTTGCATGTATCTTTTCAGGCTGTGTTAAAGTGTTGTATGCATAGTTTCAGGGTGTGTTTAAGTGTTGTATGTTTCGTTTCAAGGTGTGTTTAAGTGGTGTATGTATCGTTTCAGAGTGTGTTTAAGTGTTTGTATCGTTTCAGGGTGTGTTTAAGTGTTGTATGTATCGTTTCAAGGTGTGTTTAAGTGTTTGTATCGTTTCAGGGTGTGTTTAAGTTTGTATGTATAGTTTCAGGGCGTGTCAGTGTTGTATGTATCGTTTCAGTGTGTGTTTAAATGTTGCATGTATCGTTTCAGGGTGTGTTTAAGTGTTGCATGTATCATTTCAGGGTGTGTTTAAGTGTTGTATGTATCATTTCAGGAGTGTTTAAGTGTCGCATGTATCGTTTCAGGGTGTGTTTGAGTGTTGCATGTATCGTTTCATATTGTGTTTAAGTGTTGTATATATCGTTTCAGTGTTTGTTTAAATGATGTATGCATCCTTAAGTGTTGTATGTATCGTGTCAGTGTGTGTTCAAGTGTTGCATGTATCGTTTCAAAGTGTGTTTAAGTGTTGCATGTATCGTTTAAGGGTGTGTTAATGTGTTGTATATATCGTTTCAGTGTGTGTTTAAATGTTGTATGTATCGTTTAAAGGTGTGTTTAAGTGTTGTATGTATCGTTTCAAGGTGTGTTTAAGTGTTGTATGTATTGTTTTCAAGGTGTGTTTAAATGTTGTATGTATAGTTTCAGGGTGTGTTTAAGTGTTGTATGTATCATTTCAGGGTGTGTTTAAGTGTTGTATGTATCATTTCAGGAGTGTTTAAGTGTCGCATGTATCGTTTAAGGGTGTGTTAATGTGTTGTATATATCGTTTCAGTGTGTGTTTAAATGTTGTATGTATCGTTTAAAGGTGTGTTTAAGTGTTGTATGTATCGTTTCAAGGTGTGTTTAAGTGTTGTATGTATCGTTTCAGGGTGTGTTTAAGTGTTGTATGTATAGTTTCAGGGTGTGTTTAAGTGTTGTATGTATCGTTTCAAAAAGATGTGTTTAAGTGTTGTATGTATCGTTTCAGTGTGTGTTTAAGTGTTGTATGTATAGTTTCAGGGTGTGTTTATGTGTTGTATGTATCGTTTCAAGGTGTGTTTAAGTGTTGTGTGTATCGATTCAAGGTGTGTTTAAGTGTTGTATGTATCGTTTCAGGTGTTTTTAAGTGTTGTATGTATCGCTTCAAAGTGTTTAAATGTTGCATGTATCGTTTCAGGGTGTGTTAAAGTGTTGTATGTATAGTTTCAGGGTGTGTTTAAGTGCTGTATGTATCGTTTCAGGGTGTGTTTAAGTGCTGTATGTATAGTTTCAAGGTGTGTTTAAGTGTTGTATGCATCGTTTCAAAAAGATGTGTTTAAGTGTTGTATGTATCGTTTCAGTGTGTGTTTAAGTGTTGTATGTATAGTTTCAGGGTGTGTTTATGTGTTGTATGTATCGTTTCAAGGTGTGTTTAAGTGTTGTGTGTATCGATTCAAGTGTGTTTAAGTGTTGTATGTATCTTTCAGGTGTGTTTAAGTGTTGTATGTATCGCTTCAAAGTGTTTAAATGTTGCATGTCTCGTTTCAGGGTGTGTTAAAGTGTTGTATGTATAGTTTCAGGGTGTGTTTAAGTGCTGTATGTATCGTTTTAGGGTGTGTTTAAAGTGCTGTATGTATAGTTTCAAGGTGTGTTTAAGTGTTGTATGTATCTTGTCATTGTGTGTTTAAGTGTTGTATGTATGTTTTCAGTTTGTGTTTAAGTGTTGTGTATATCGTTTCAGGGTGTGTAAGTGTTGTATGTATCGTTTCAGTGTGTGTTTAAATGTTGAATGTATCGTTTCAGGGTGTGTTTTAGTGTTGCATGTATCATATCATGATGTGTTTACGTGTTGTATGTATCATTCCAGTTGTGTTTAAGTGTCTCATGTATCGTTTCAGGGCGTGTTTATGTGTTGTGTATATAGTTAAAATGTGTGTTTAAGTGTTGTATGTATCGTTTCAGTGTGTGTTTAAGTGTTGTATGTATCTTGTCATTGTGTGTTTAGGTGTTGTATGTATGTTTTCAGTTTGTGTTTAAGTGTTGTGTATATCGTTTCAGGGTGTGTTTAAGTGTTGTATGTATCGTTTCAATGTGTGTTTAAGTGTTGCATGTATCGTTTCAGGATGTGTTGAAGTGCTGTATATATCGTTTCAGTGTGTGTTTAAACGCTGTATGTATCATTTCAGTTTATGTTTAAATGTTGCATGTATCGTTTTAGTTTGTGTTTAAATGTTGCATGTATCATTTCAGGGTGTGTTTAAGTGTTGTATGTATCATTTCAGGAGTGTTTAAGTGTCGCATGTATCGTTTCAGGGTGTGTTTGAGTGTTGCATGTATCGTTTCATATTGTGTTTAAGTGTTGTATATATCGTTTCAGTGTTTGTTTAAATGATGTATGCATCCTTAAGTGTTGTATGTATCGTGTCAGTGTGTGTTCAAGTGTTGCATGTATCGTTTCAAAGTGTGTTTAAGTGTTGCATGTATCGTTTAAGGGTGTGTTAATGTGTTGTATATATCGTTTCAGTGTGTGTTTAAATGTTGTATGTATCGTTTAAAGGTGTGTTTAAGTGTTGTATGTATCGTTTCAAGGTGTGTTTAAGTGTTGTATGTATTGTTTTCAAGGTGTGTTTTAATGTTGTATGTATAGTTTCAGGGTGTGTTTAAGTGTTGTATGTATCATTTCAGGGTGTGTTTAAGTGTTGTATGTATCATTTCAGGAGTGTTTAAGTGTCGCATGTATCGTTTAAGGGTGTGTTAATGTGTTGTATATATCGTTTCAGTGTGTGTTTAAATGTTGTATGTATCGTTTAAAGGTGTGTTTAAGTGTTGTATGTATCGTTTCAAGGTGTGTTTAAGTGTTGTATGTATCGTTTCAGGGTGTGTTTAAGTGTTGTATGTATAGTTTCAGGGTGTGTTTAAGTGTTGTATGTATCGTTTCAAAAAGATGTGTTTAAGTGTTGTATGTATCGTTTCAGTGTGTGTTTAAGTGTTGTATGTATAGTTTCAGGGTGTGTTTATGTGTTGTATGTATCGTTTCAAGGTGTGTTTAAGTGTTGTATGTATAGTTTCAGGGTGTGTTTAAGTGTTGTATGTATCGTTTCAAAAAGATGTGTTTAAGTGTTGTATGTATCGTTTCAGTGTGTGTTTAAGTGTTGTATGTATAGTTTCAGGGTGTGTTTATGTGTTGTATGTATCGTTTCAAGGTGTGTTTAAGTGTTGTGTGTATCGATTCAAGGTGTGTTTAAGTGTTGTATGTATCGTTTCAGGTGTTTTTAAGTGTTGTATGTATCGCTTCAAAGTGTTTAAATGTTGCATGTATCGTTTCAGGGTGTGTTAAAGTGTTGTATGTATAGTTTCAGGGTGTGTTTAAGTGCTGTATGTATCGTTTCAGGGTGTGTTTAAGTGCTGTATGTATAGTTTCAAGGTGTGTTTAAGTGTTGTATGCATCGTTTCAAAAAGATGTGTTTAAGTGTTGTATGTATCGTTTCAGTGTGTGTTTAAGTGTTGTATGTATAGTTTCAGGGTGTGTTTATGTGTTGTATGTATCGTTTCAAGGTGTGTTTAAGTGTTGTGTGTATCGATTCAAGGTGTGTTTAAGTGTTGTATGTATCTTTCAGGTGTGTTTAAGTGTTGTATGTATCGCTTCAAAGTGTTTAAATGTTGCATGTCTCGTTTCAGGGTGTGTTAAAGTGTTGTATGTATAGTTTCAGGGTGTGTTTAAGTGCTGTATGTATCGTTTTAGGGTGTGTTTAAGTGCTGTATGTATAGTTTCAAGGTGTGTTTAAGTGTTGTATGTATCTTGTCATTGTGTGTTTAAGTGTTGTATGTATGTTTTCAGTTTGTGTTTAAGTGTTGTGTATATCGTTTCAGGGTGTGTAAGTGTTGTATGTATCGTTTCAGTGTGTGTTTCAAATGTTGAATGTATCGTTTCAGGGTGTGTTTTAGTGTTGCATGTATCATATCATGATGTGTTTACGTGTTGTATGTATCATTCCAGTTGTGTTAAGTGTCTCATGTATCGTTTCAGGGCGTGTTTATGTGTTGTGTATATAGTTAAAATGTGTGTTTAAGTGTTGTATGTATCGTTTCAGTGTGTGTTTAAGTGTTGTATGTATCTTGTCATTGTGTGTTTAGGTGTTGTATGTATGTTTTCAGTTTGTGTTTAAGTGTTGTGTATATCGTTTCAGGGTGTGTTTAAGTGTTGTATGTATCGTTTCAATGTGTGTTTAAGTGTTGCATGTATCGTTTCAGGATGTGTTGAAGTGCTGTATATATCGTTTCAGTGTGTGTTTAAACGCTGTATG
>JAWPHD010013298.1:0-69269 GCA_037043455.1 Cyrtodaria siliqua
GACCATCTATGAAAATCAGTTAAATAAACAGCACAGCACAACAACATTGATATAAAGACACCGACAAAGTTTGGTAAAGATCAAATACAAAATGAAGGTGCTAGAGTGTAACCCCTGAGGCATGGCCAAATGTGACCCCAGAGCTACATGTAATATATGAGAGCTGTGTGTCTTGTGGTTTCAGAGAAGTCAATTTTTTAAGTTTTTCCCTATCCAAGTCTATGTAAAACATGTGACCCCTGGGGCATGGCCAAATGTGACCCCAGGGTCACCATTTGAACAAACTTGGTAAAGGACCATAAGCTCATAGTAAATGCACAATATTAAACCTCTGGCTCTTATAGTTTCAGAGAAGAAGATTTTTTTTGATTTTTTACTATATAAATCTATGTAAATCTGTGACGCCCGGGACGGGGCCATATTTGACCCCAGTGTCACCATTTGAACAAACGTGGTGGAGGATCATAAGCTTATAGCAAATGCAAAATATTAAACCTCTGGCTCTTGCAGTTCCAGAGAAGAAGATTTTTTTAAGTTTTTCCCTATACAAGTCTATGTAAAACTGTGACCCCCGGGGCGGGGCCAAATGTGACCCCAGGGTCACCATTTGAACTAACTTGGTAAAGGACCATAATCGTATAGTAAATGCAAAATATTAAACCTCTGGCTCTTGTAGTTTCATAGAAGAAGATTTTTATGATTTTTTTCCTATATAAGTCTATATAAAACTGTGACCCCCGGGGCGGGGCCAAATTTGACCCCAACGTCATCATTTGAACAAACTTAGTAGAGGACCATAAGCTGATGCTACATGTAATAAATGAAAGCTCTGTGCCTTGTGGTTTAAGAGAAGAATATTTTTTAAAAAAAATTCCTATATAAGTCTTATGAAAAACATGCAAAATCGCAATATACTAACTTTGGACCCCCAGGGCAATGTCATTTTTTATCCCGAGAACGTCATTTGAACAAACTTGATAGTCTAGGCAATGTCGATCATTTTAAAAGAAAAACCGTCGAAATCTGTCCAGCGGTTCTTGAGAAGAAGATTTTTTAAGGTTTCGACCATATATGGTAATGGCGGCCATCATGGATGTCGCGCTGACCTAATTTTAACAAATTTTAAAGGATTTACCTATGGATCATCCACGTAAAGTTTGGTCAAAATTGGCCTAGCGGTTTCTGAGGAGAAATCGTTTGAAGCAAAAGTTAACGACGACGACGACGACGGACGACGTACGAAGAGTGATCCCAACAGATCACCTTGAACCTTCGGCTCAGGTGATCTAAAGAAGAGTTAGTTTTCAAGCATATTCGACCTTTTATTGATATTAACACATAAAGAACAAGTTTGTTAAAGATCAGACGAAAGATGAAGTAACTACAGATTTAACAAAGGAAAATACAGATGTTTTAAATAATTCGAGTGTCATAATTCTGCTGTTTCTAGTATGACATGGGTAATTTTTGTATTTGTCCCTTTTTCTTTTAAGATCAAGTTATCGCCATGAAACAAAAAAACGAGGGAGAGGGGTTTGGGAGGGAGTGCGTGGTTAGTTTTCAAATAGATTTGAGCTTTTATTGATATTAACATTCTTAACAAGTTTGGTAAAGATCACATGAAAATGAAGTAGCTACAGATTTAGCAAAACAGAATGATAAAAACTACTCAATTAATAAATATAGCCGAGTTTCGAGCTTGTTAAGATTTTTCATTGATATAAGCAATCCGGCCAAGTTTGATGAAGATCAAATGAAAAACGAAGTAGCTACAGATTTAACAAAGCAAAATAATAAGCATTTTATAAATAAATAAACAAGAGCTGTCGGAGAACAGCGCAGCTCGACTATTCGATTTTTTAGAGAAAAGTGAATTATATAGCCAGTATATACCATCAGAAAACAAGGCTAAAACAATGTGGGGTGAGGTGGGGGTGAGGTTGGGGGCGGGGCGGGTATAGAAAGTCGGACTGATATAAAATTATTGTTAGAATCTCATACAAATTATAGTAACATTTGGGGCAGGGTGTAAAATTTATTTTTTATTTTTATCATTTTTAATCCAAAATTGCTGTCATTTTAAAGAAGTTGTGGTCGAAAGGCAACTCGGGGAGGAAGGGGATATCTGGCAATTTTTATTGAGGCTTCATTTCAGTTTGTTTTATTGATATTTTATCGGTGTATCTGAATTTAATCTAAATTGTTTTATATGTAATTGATTGCGTTCAAATTAAAATTTTAATATCCAAATAATGGAAGATAGAATGAAAACAATTCCCCTCCCTCTGTCTTTCATGTGAGGGAAGTTTATTAACCAATTGGTCCAGGGCGGGGGCGCATCATTGATATAGGTGTAGATTTGATAAAACAAAACAAAACAGACATGTGTAAAATAAGAAGGAAAAAGGTGGTTGGGGGTCGAAACATAAAGGATAAACTAATAAAACAAATTACAGATATGTAAAAAGAAATGTAAGAGAGATATACTTGTAAACACAGCTTACACGCAAACCATGATGTGGGACGCCAATGCAGACGCCGACGCCGGGGTGATTACATAAGCTCTCTTATTGCTAAAAAGTGCTTCAACTCTGTCGTTACTAGTCTGATCTAGCTGGTTATCGAACTTGTTCAAGCTTTCATTGATATTAACAATCTCGTAACGTTTAGTGAAGATCATACAAAGTGAAGGCCCTATCCTGTTAACGAAGCAAAATTAAGCAAAAGTAAAAAAGAAGTCAAGGGCCATAACTTTAGCGTTACTGGTCCGATACTGTTTTTTCTAAACTCGTCAGAGTTATCATCGATATTAAGACTTGGCCACGTTTGGTAATCTTCGAATTAAAAACGAAGATTATAGAGTGTAGACAAGGCAAAATATAGCATTTTTCATTACATCAAGGGCCGTAACACGTATGTCTATTTATTTTTTTTGGTCTTTATCGAACTCATCTGAGCTATCATTAAGAATCTGGCCAAAATTTCGTAAAGATCAGATTCAAAAGGAAAGTTCTAGGGTTTTGACAAGGCAAAATACAGCGTTTTCATTAAATCAAGAGCCATAACTTTGATATGTATTATCCAATATTAGTGGTTTTCGAAGACCCCATGCAAAATGAAGGTGCTAGAGGTTTAATATTGTGCATTTACTATGAGCTTATGGTCCTTTACCAAGTTTGTTCAAATGGTGACCCTGGGGTCACATTTGGCCATGCCCCAGGGGTCACATGTTTTACATAGACTTGGATAGGGAAAAACTTAAAAAATTGACTTCTCTGAAACCACAAGACACACAGCTCTCATATATTACATGTAGCTCTGGGGTCACATTTGGCCATGCCTCAGGGGTTACACTCTAGCACCTTCATTTTGTATTTGATCTTTACCAAACTTTGTCGGTGTCTTTATATCAATGTTGTTGTGCTGTGCTGTTTATTTAACTGATTTTCATAGATGGTCGGCGTATATAAATGGGATTTGTGCAAATCCTTAGCAAATACTGAACAAACATTACTGCTGAAATTAAGCTAATGGAGCGCTGTAGGAGGGCCGCCGTGGCTGTGGCAGCCGCTTGTGGGTTGACACAACAGAGGCCACATTTCTTGAACAATCTTAAGCAAACTTGCACAGATTGTATACGACCACGAGATTACGAAGAAGCTCGATAATGGGCCAGTACTCAGGTGATCGATATAGGGCCATCTTGGCAATCTTGTTTATCTGTCTCGCATCAATCCCACACATTGCCCCCACTACCCGTTCCACCCCCCCCCCCCCCCCCCCCACGAGTCTTATGGATGGCGAGAAGTGTACAGTACTGGTTCTTTAAAGAAATTGGCATAACAGTGTCAACAAATGTGTCAACTCTATCTCGGGAAGTGGACAATTCGTTGGCGGGAAAACATACACACCCGAAACAAACGTCTATCTGTGTAGAAGCGGAACAAGCGCCAGTCGGTATATAATCATAACTCTGATCAGATTGGTTGATTTACCCGATTGATGCGTAGAAGAAGCGAGCATCGTCATTCGCTGTTATTATGCTAATCAGAATTAAGCTATGTTTCATTATGTTGTTCATTTTACTGTGATTATAATGCCAACTTTGTGAGAAATAAAGTTATTCTATTCTATTCTATTCGTGGGTCAGAGAACCAGACTAAACGGAACTGTTTAGCAGACTGTTTAGCAATCTCCACGCAGATATGACTCTGGTAGAGATTGTGTAACCGGGTACAGGTATATGGTGAAATATCAGTCTGTAGGGGGAGTGTGTCACGGTTTATGGATATCTAACAGGTAGATTGATGTTGCATTGCATGGCCGGTTAGCTCAGTCGGTAGAGCATCGGAACGGTAGTCCGAAGGTCCCGGGTCCCGGGTTGCACATTTTTCTAGTCCTGTGACATTTGGCGCCCAACGGGGGACCGTGACTGAGTAAACTCCGAGAAACATTAGAAATGTCGATCTGGTGGAGGTGTATGTAACCGGGTACAGGTATATGGTGAAAAAATCGTTCCTCAACCGGGACTCGAACCCAGGGTCTCTGGTTTACCGTACCAGGGCTCTAACTACTGAGCTATCGAGGAAACATGGTTAGGAATCGATATTTCACCATATACCTGTACCCGGTTACATACATCTCCACCAGATCGAAATTCGTCCCTGAATTTCTAGTGGAGTTCAGTTTGTCTGGAGACAGCCGGTCAGACTTATTTTCATACTGTTTCATGCTAACAGACACGTTCCTGGATCCCGGACGAGCCCCCAAATATAACAGGTGGTGAAAAATCGTTCTTCAACCGGGACTCGAACCCAGGGTCTATGGTTTACCGTACCAGCGCTCTAACCACTGAGCTATCGAGGACATACGGTTAGGAATCGATATTTCACCATATACCTGTACCCGGTTACACTTGCCTATGTAGAAGAAGCGGTTACTTCCGCTAGCCTGCCAGGCTAACTTCCGCTGAAAATCCGAAATGAGTATATAGGCTAGCACCCGGAGAAAATAAGGATTTTGCACCTCGTTCTGAATGTCTGACAATGCTATAAAGTCCAAAAGGACGGTGACGTTTGATGATTGTCTGCAGTCTTGTCTTGTCGTGCCCTCAAAGGTTTTTTCTCTTGTTGCAATGGCTTCTGCCAAGTGAGTGAGTACCTTCTTTGTGGCTTTCTAGGCTATTTTTTTTTTGTATTTATATATACACACGAGCATTTTTGTGTTTTATTTAAGAAATAATAAATAAGTACCTGTGTTTTATCGGTGAATAAAATACAGTTAGGAGTTCGGATGCGTAGTAATTAAATCACGAGTGCGTTAGCACGAGTGATTTAATTTCTCGCATCCGAACGACTAACTGTATTTTATTCACCGATAAAATACAGGTCCGTATTTATTATTTCGATTCTAACACAACAATGACCCTATTTATTTACGCTATTGTTGGGGCACTATATATTATCTCGGAGGTCAAGGTAATCAGGCTGCTATGTTTACAGGCTGTTCCATTGGACTCCCCCGTATGCAAAGTTCTGCGTTTCAATGCACTAGTTTTCACGTGACAAACAATTAAGTCATTGCTTACGTCATATATCTTGCGCTGTATGAAGTCAAACGTTCTCACCTTGTTCAAGATGCTTATTAATGTTATATGTACATGTGCATATGATGGGTTTATTTCGGGGGTGTGCACGGTTTGGAAGAATGGCAATTTTGTTGCAATTAACATTTCATTAAAATTACTGTTCAGTTTGTCTTCGTGACGTATATTTACCAAGTGACGTCATGTAACGTGGCGCTTCCAATGGATGAAATATACGCGGGGAATTAATGTAACAGCTGTGTTTTATCGTAGAATAACATACAGCTGTCTCCCTTCTTTGTGTATATGAAAGACTGCAGAGGTCGTGTTAGAATGCCTATTAATGCTGCTTTGTTGGTTAGAAAATAGTTCATGGTGGGGATTTCTTTATTTACACTGTCCAGTTTTATTGGGTTGACGGTAGGATAAGTGTGAGTTTTGGTGCACCCTAGAACCTGGTTTAACCCCCCCAACGGCCTTTTTTTGCCACTGACCGTTCCAAGGCGGTAGCCCTATTGTCAACCCTTTTGTGATTGTGATGTCTTATTTGGCCTTTTATTCATCTTTGTTTCTGTGTGTGTTTGTGGTTGACTGTCGTCCTTGAATGCTGCTTTTCCTGTTCGATTTTTATATCTATATTTTATGCAAATATGTCGCTGATATTGTTTCTTTACAATTTGAATTAGCCATATTTAACTTAAAATAATACATATACTCAACTGTTAATCTAATTTTATCATTAGTGCACCATAAGGATAGTTGGCGAAACATCAAAATGCCCGCATCCTGGGTGTGAGCAGCCTGCAAGGTTGAGTGATCGCAAACTACAATGGTTCCAGGCTATTCTTCGCAGGATGTTTAAGGAATACGACTCTACGTACACACCGGAAGTAGTCCATCCTTTAATAGCAGGAGGCACGTTGACCATCACCTTGTTGACAGGAGAGAGTATTCAGATACCATATAACCCAAACATGCACGTGCAGGAATTAAAGCGCAAGATACGCACGGAGATGAAGCACGATGTGGAAAAGCAGAAGTTGTTGCACAATGACATGGAAATTACGGTAGGATTTGTTTTTTTAAATTGAGTTATACGCATGTTTTAATAACTTGATACACTAAGTTGTACTAGTATTGTACATATTTAACAATTTGAATTGCATATCAAGTTGACTATAGACAGTATAGGAATTTTTGATTTATATTTAGTAAATTTGGTCCCTGTAATAGTCAGTCATGGCACTTCAGCGATGGTGTGACACTGTCATCATGTCAAAAAGCGCAGTCTATTTTATGGCACTTCAGTTGATTTACCTATTGTTGTCTATTTGGAAAAAATGCTGGTTGCGTATATTTACTTCTTTTAGTGTTTCAGAGGAGTAGTTAATATTATGCATAGGCCATGCCGCATTTAATAATATACTTGACAAAACACCTGTCTCCGATTATTTTAGTTGCGGTCACATAACCAAAACGATCAAACATGATGAAACCCGATTCAGGCTGTGAGATCCTATCTATCGAATGTTCCTTTTAAGGTGTTGTCTTTGTTAACATGATATATCGTCATATCGCTAAATTATGAGCGGTCCCAGAGAAACAATCGAGATAACGTTTACTGCTGGCAGAGTACTCACATGCAGAATGATAGGATATAATCGGATTCATTCCGTTGTAGTTAAATGTAATATTTTAACTTAATATGGTATCAAAATGGTTCCTTGTATGGGGCTAGAGCCCTGAACCTTAAGGTCAGTAGACAAGTTTTAGCCGACGCTCTAACCAATTGCACCTCACAAATTCGTATTAAATAGTATATACTCAACCAAATTGCTAAGTATCAACCTAAGTATATGTGAATAATATTCTCATTGTTTTGTGTATTTTGAGCTTGATTAGAGATACGGTTAAACTGCAAAATCGTCTGCTCTGATTGCATGAACATATTTTAAAACTGTTAAGTCAATGTGTTTTCTTAGAAATAAGTTATAACACTTATACAACTGGGTATATAGGATTTTATTAAGTACTTCGAATTAGTGAAGCTTTCGATGTTCCTAATTCTAAAATATGCCAGTTAAAATTATTTTGATATCATGTTTTACTAGCATTACCACTTCAAATGCGTTTGCAAAAGACATTTTCGAAGTATTTAATGTTAACGCTGAATTACAGTTACTTGAATTTCAAACAATATTCAATGTAAAGGGAGGTAATTTAAGATTATCCATATTTCATGTTTTTATAGACGGGAAATCTGAGATAAATGGGTCAAATTTTTATGTTTTTTTCTATTATTTCATACCAATTTGAGAAATTTATATCTTTAAGTGATCTTTGACTCATGTTATTTGTTTTATCAGTACATTTCATGTTTTCGTATAAAGGGAGGGTAACTCTCTAAAGATGTAACAATTTAAACAAAAAATAAATGTTTTAAAAACTATGGGGCAATACAAAATACTTATCATATATCTATTCTAAAATATATTTAAAATAAGAAAATTAGTTAAGATACAAAAGTTGATACTTAGCAATTTTGTTCAGTGTATACCAAATGTTGCGATCTGCAGACTGATTTGTTCCTATCATTCTGCATTTGAGCGATCTCGTAGCGCTGATTTACCTCTGGAAAGGGCTGCGCATGTATCTAAGAGCGACACTCAGTTCCAGATAGTTTACATGTAATGCTGTTTCTATTAAGGGACATGTACAATACTATGTTATATATTTATTTTGCTATTTTACTACTGTGGCTGGAGAATCTTAAACAAAATATACACTAATCACAAGAAAGGTTTTACGTCAGCGTAAAATAGCTGCCGAGAGAAAAAAGCATCTGGTAGGAACTTGGAACAAAGTTTAACATAATAACAGATCAAGTCACGTGTGTTAAAACAATATTAAAAAAAAAAATAATAAAAAAATGTTGTCACGAAGAGGTAAACATGCCACGACCGTTTTTTTCTCGCCAGACACTTTCTTCCCAATGGTTACCATCAGTTGGTCAAACCAAACATTTTGAATGACGGTGGACGACCACGCTTTGTTCTGGTCAAATTCTTGACAAGCGTTATATACACCTTTGTAGCACGACATGCTAGAATTACACATCAGCACAGAAATACAAATGTTCACATGTAAGGGATGCGTTTGCGTTACCATGTGCTTCACAATACACATAAACTGTTCACTTCACTGCTACCATGTGGAATTATAAGATTGCATTATCAAAGCGAAGAACTCAAAGAAACTGTTCATTGCTACATTACTATGTGCAATTAAGAGCCGGAATGAAATTAATTGAAATGTGGTTGTATGCCCCGTTAGCCAATGTAAGGTTATTTTGGGATAGGTCAAGGGCTTATCCACTGAGCTAATCGGTAACCAATAATTGGAAATCTAACCACTTTAGATACATACAAGGACCATTGTAATAAACATGATGTTCGTTAATTTTGAGAACACTTGATGTTTGTAATTCATACGAAAAGTACTACATGAAGTCACTTATTTAATTACTTTAAAAAGGAAGAATTGAACAGCACTCCATGTTTTCACGTATAATCTTGATTTTCATAGTGTCGTGACGTGCATTTACTTAAACTCGCGAGATGTGCAATTCAAATGATAGTGCTTACACTGTGTATTGATATGATTTTCAGGATTGCAGAGGCGACGGACAACTTGCACGTTTATCGGACTTCGGAGTGAAGCCGAACTCCTCGCTTTGCCTGGTTATTATTCTCCTCTCCATACCAGAGGCATTCGACCACGTCGTGTTTGACCTGTATTGGGGATACCCTGTCACTGGACCTGACTTTTTGGATGCTTCTTGCTTGATATTTAATGGGTTAATGTATATCGAACATTGCGATTTTAACAAACGAAACTATACAACATCAGTCCGCCATTCTGGTGATGTTATGGATAATTTGCACAAAGTTGGTCATCACACAATCAACGTAAAGCTAAAGCAAATACCGAGCAATGTAACACATATTTTCTTTACTCTTAGCGCGTGGAATTCTCCAAATATTTCTAGGTATCCAAACCCAAGCCTTAAGTTTTATGAAGCCGCAAACCCAACAAATGACTTGTGTAAGACAACGTTCACACACGCTGGTCATTCCCAGGCAGTGATCATGTGCTCTTTGTCACGAGGGTCACATGGTAAGTGGGAGATATTCGAGTCGGGGAAGTTGTCCGCCGGAAATGCTAAAAATTACAGTCCTCTTGTCAACATAGCCAGGTCACTTATTGCACAAGGGTTCTAGGACGGTCCCTTATTTCAAAAGGAATCTAGTACCAGACAATCATGTCGTGTTTTATTCTGTATTTCATCACGGGGCACGTTGGTACCTGGAATATATACTACTGGGCAGACAATTACACTTAATAATTAGTATTCATGATAATGTTAGTATATTTCCATTCATGATAATGTTAGTAACGGACACGTGTCATATATTAGCAAAACAACCGTTAAACATTATTTCTGTTAATAATAACATTTGTTTGCTTTGTTCCTTATTCCCAACCTTACTAGTTCAGGTACTATTATTAATAATACCAGCGTCCGTCCTTCAGAATGTTCGAAAATATGATATTGCCCGCTTTTACTTTGAAAGTGAGTGACTTTTTTTAAAATCACATATTACATACATGTTTGTCTGTGATTTGTATAAGAAATACTGGGAATAGAAAAGCAATATCTACTCGTTTGCCCAGTGGGACGGAACATTGCTCGGCCTTTTCCGTCAGTGGCGGAAACGCCAAATGACGTTCCGATTGTTTTACGAACGTCGTCGTCAGATTCCGCCACCAGGTAATAAAGATTACGGAAATTAACGAAGAGTTCCGGTTCCACTTGTTATATGCTCTGGTTTATTTTGTCATGGTTTGTTTGTTACTTTCCAATCATTGCAATCACCGTTGCAATCACCGTACTAATTACTTGCCCCTTTGAGGGCCCTTAATTGGTTAATAAAATATTGTATCTTGTTTTGTTTGTATGACGTAACGTCGTCAAAAGGCGTAATTAATAAAATATCAATAACCAGTGTTTTTGAGATACTGAAAATATCTCCCTCGGTAGATAAATGGCCCCGATATAAGAACTCGTTCTCCGCACTCGTTCTTATATCGGGGCCATTTCTGAACTCGTTCTCCGCACTCGTTCTTATATCGGGGCCATTTCTCTACCTCGGGAGATATTTCCCGTATCTCAAAAACACCGGTTGGGTTATTAAACTCTATATCGTTACAAGCTGGTGTGTCTCGTATTAAAATTCCATACATCAGTTGTCAAAAATATGAATATATGGGCAATGTTTGTGTCCACTGTGTATTATGTATACATTTATAACTGCATTGTCAACCTAATGTATAACACTGTATTTATCCTCGTTAGCTGTTAAGCTCTTTTGATTATTTGAATAAAAGTCATCAAATTTAATGGCTTACATTTAGTACAATACTATGAGTTGACCACTGTTTAGCAGAAAAAAAGCCATCTCTAGTAAGATGCTTAACGCATTTTAAGACATACAGGTGAACATAGAAACAGTTCATAATCCAATTAACCTATTTACAAATAATCGTAGAATCCAAAATGACACAATCACTGCGACAACAAATCAGGAAACATTGACCAAAAACAAACATTTTCTTAAATCAAAAACAGAATATCTCTGTTAAAGCAAGATGTAGACAATAAAACAATCTTGATCATTACACCATTTCAGCATTATATTTATAAGACCAAAACTTTTACAGACCTGTTCAGACCGTTAATCAAACCAAAATTGTTCGAGAGAGCCTCTCCAAGACTGCAATACTGCAATCTAGTATAACAAATTACAATAACAAAACAGTACATTCTGTCAAAATCCAATCCAATAAATGGGTAAAAACGTTCAATGTCTATTTTTAGCCGAAAAAGCACAAGCTCTTTTCCATGGAAATGTCGGTATATGAAATGTTGGTGAGCATGACGTAGACGGTAAAGAAGGAGGTTTGTATTAAATTATTGGATAATTTGATTAACCGTGATAAAAACTGAAAAGGGGATCCCTAGGAAGCAACAAACACAAACAAGATATACAGGTAGCAGACTCGGTTTTATTGAGTCTGTTCATAAAAGGTAATGTCGAGTGCAACACCTCTCACGCCTCCTAGCACCGGTTCTAGCGATATTCTACTTTAAAGCCAAACATATTTGCAAATGTGTTGTATCCGGTCTTCTACCATAAGGGGAACTAGTTAACCCAAACATTACCGAGTTACTGAACATTTCCAGGAATTCGGGAATAATATTCATTTTCGATCAGGTTTCATATATTTTGGTTTTTGGCTACCCTATTTGTGCACATACAATTTTAACTTAAAGAAACTAACCCTCCAAATAATGACAAAATTACAATACAAAATCGTTTATCAAAACTCTATCCAGGTGTTCGGATCATATAATAATGTATATGTGCCGATTAAAAGAATTGGTTTATTAACAGGTTCTTAAAATACCCGTGATTGAATATGTGTAAAATGATTTAAGAGTTGGTAACTATTAATTAGATGCTCCAGTTTTGGAGCATATTGCCATATTGGGGTTTGGCCATGCATACTGGTTAAAGCCGTTTTTTTGTGTCTATAGAGTTTGAATTATCAAAATATGTAAGTTATATATATACCTCATCGTCAGTGGGTTTAGAAACGGTGTACATATGATGTAATGTTTGGCTGTTGTTGGCGGGTTAGCTACTTTACGATCACAAGGAGCATCGACACTGGTGCAAAACATTACAAGTTATTCAAACCAAATATACTTCTTCAAATCAAACAAATTCGAAACCGAAAAGTACTGGCAAAATAACTGTTTATACAATCCATATGCAGAGAGAACTGGCGTGATTACAAAGATGGTCCGGATTCTAAAGAAACCCCATTCAAATACAGGATGAGGAATCTAGAAACTTTTTCATAGAAAACCCCTTCAATATATTATCGGCATGTTATACTGATTACAGTGAATGAAAAGCATCGTAAACTTTCCGGCAACTCAAATCACAACCAATCTGTAATTGATAATGAAAACAATCCTCACAACACCAACATACATCAATATTTCAAACTCATCAGACCATGTTAAAACTATGCCATTGACCAAGATATAAAACACAACTTCACATATATTTACTTTGAAGAGGCATCTAAAATACGTAACTTAAGCCGAAAATAGATAAAGCGAAAATATTACTTAGACCTGCGAACAGGGCTTATCACTACCCTCATAGTGTAGTGGTAGCGCTGTCCGCCTTCCAACGCAGCAATCCAGTTTGATGTCTAGGTGTATATTTTTAGCTCACGGGCCGAAGGCTCGCTTGAGCTGTTCTGACCGCTATTTTGTCGGTCGCTATTTTGTCGGTCCGTCATAGTCTGCTACTATTTTGAACATTAGCAAACTGGAAATTTCTTTCATTCGATATTTACCAATCTTTTCTAGATTGTTAATAGCTATTGACGAATGCTCAAGCAGAGTTTGAAATCCATCTAGATCAAATTAATAACACCATAGGTATGGCCCTTGATGTATCAAGGTTCATACAGCCTTAAAAAGTCCTTAAATTTCAGAAGTAGCCTTTAAAAGTCCTTAAATCCACTCCAGCCTAAAAAGTACTTAAATTCTGACAAAATATCATTAAAGCTCCTTGAATTTCATAATCAGTCGATTAATTATACAAGAGGAATAATATCTGACGTAGTTAAAAAAAATCGGCAAACAAAACAAATCGCCGATATTTTGATCATTGCCAGTAATAAAATAACAGTTAACCGGGCCTTAAAATGGGTTATTAGGGCCTTAAAACTCCTTAAAAAGTCTTTAAATGTCATAATGATAATTCTGTATGAACCATAATTCTGTATGAACCATGTGTATTGAACAATGCTGCTATATTTTGATTTGTTAGCACTCTAGCTTCTTCATTCTTACAGGCTCGTAGGGACGTATTATGTAGGGACGTATAATGTCGTGGTGTCGTCTGTCCGTCTGTCTGTCCGTTAACTTTTACTTGACAACTGAGTATGGCCTGGGGTGGAAATCCGCATATAGGGTCCTGTTATGGCTCATAACCTTCAAAGTATAAGGTCTTCAACAATGACACTTTGTAAACATGTTCAACTTAATATGATCCAATGAATACATTTGATCAAGGCCCATAACTCTTTGGTTCATATGTTTCGAATTATTCCCCTTTGGAAAAAGGTTTAACTAGGAACTTAACTTTGCCTTTTACGTGTGATTGTGGTAAATAAAATTCGGCGTATTAAGTGTACAACAATGACACTTTTCACACATATTCAGCATGATCCGATACATCTTATAAAGGCCCATAACTCTCCGATTCATATTTTTTAATTATTTTCCTCTTAAAAAAAAGTTTTAGCCTGACAACGATGGGCGTATACGTCACGCTAGGTGGCGCTCTTGTTACTAAACTTAGCCGTTGATATTGATAAAAACTCGGATACGTTTGAAAACCAGCTAGATGGAATTAGTAACACTATAGCTTTGACCTTTGTTGTACTGAAACAAATGCCATATTCTGTCTTAATAGTCTTAGGCGGTAGCCCTTAGTATAATTGTCAACCCTTTTGTGTTTGTGATGTCTTATTTGGCCTTTTATTCATCTTTAAGTTTGTACTTTGTTTCTTTGTGTGTTTGTGGTTGACTGTCGTCATTGAATGCTGATTTTCCTGTTCGATATTTATATCTATATTGTGAACACTAGCACGTTCATTTTGTATTTGATATTTACCAAACCTTTCCAGATTGCTGATATCAATGATAATTCGAATACTTTAGAAAATCAGCTAGATTGATTATTTACACCAGAGTCATGGTCCTTGATTTATTAAAAAAGGCTATGTTTGGCTTCCTCAGCACTCTTGCTCCTGCATTTTTCCGCGGCATGACCTAGTGGAAGAGCATCTGCCTCGTATGGTTTATACCAAAGACTTCATAAAAATTTTACTAGCAGCTGTCTGTCTTGACGTTCAGCATATAAACGGTAGTTCAGTAAAATCCTCTATGTACATGTGGCACGCCAGAAACAACAAATCATTTACTACTAGTATGTCCAAACTTCGCGGAACAAAGACGAACACACCTATCAAACTTACCATGTCCACGGTCTCAGCACAATCTCCTTGTTGGTTCTTCAGAACTTTCACATCAATTATACGCCGACTTATTTAAGTTAAATTGTATGCGCATGTATTTCATCAGTTTTTCTTCTCTTTTTTTTGCCATTTATTTCTCCTGGTTTTCCTCATAACAATTTACTTAAAATAGCAGCCTAGAATAGAGCTTCTTGGCGTTCTCGTTTTTGTGCTCAGCTACCATTCTGATTCCTTATTCTTGATTATTATATCCTGCTTTATTTTCTTATTTTTCATGATTCAAATATTTATGTTGCATAGCCATATCAAAATGTGACCTCTTAAAAGAGATGAATTTATATAAGCTTTGATATGCTTGTTTTCAGATCCTTATTATTATAATTTGTATATAATATATATGTGAACAAATACCAAATAAATATTGTTTAAACCAATCCAACACAATTATATAATCGTATTGCACTTGTCTTCAGAGAGACAGCCTACTAGGGTTTCACATGGGTCAATGCAATACATTATGAATAGGTAAGTTGTGCATTTGTTAATTTGTTTTCTTTCCATGTTTTGTGATTATGTTCGCGGTCTTGGTATTATCGTGTTTTATAGTTGCCTACGCGATAGTTCTGCCAGTCCTTAATATCATATCAAGAGACGTACTGAAGGTCATCGGTAACTTATTATAACAGTTGAACAGGAAATGTAACACAAGGAACACAATCAACCAAAAACACAAAAAACGAACAATAATTACAAAGATGAATAAAAGGCAACATATGACACCACAAACAAAATGGTTGACAAAAGGGTTAACAGGCCGCTGGTGGTTGAAACCAGGTTCTAGTGTGCACCAACCTCACTCTTACCCTATTGTCACCCCAATATAACGGGACAGTGTAAATAAAGATATCCCTGTCAGGTTATATTCTCTAACAAACAAGCAGCATTAATAGGCAATAGAATAATAACACATAAATTAACATGTACATATGAATATATAACAAACAAAAGCCTAGAAAGCCACAAAGCAGGTAATGAGTGACAGTAACTAGGTCAACAAGAGAACAAGCCGTTAAGGGTATGACAAGACAAGATTTAAGACAACATTTAAGGCAACCGTCCTTTGAGTTAGGTAGACGTCATCATAGGGTTCACAATCTGTCTGCTCATCTCAAAATCAAACAGGAAAACACAGTGATGAACTGTAAATGGGTCAACATGCTATGCGTGGCAAAATTATAGGGTGATAAACTCTTTAATACGTTTAAAAAATATTGTATGAAAATGATTGATGATAAAGGATATTATGTTTGTAAAACTAAATCACCATAAATGTCATCTTGTGATAATCATTGTCGCAAAAGAGTTCTGACATTACTTTAATATTTTAAAAGTATATCAGGGTTACGATAATAACACTTTTACAAAGTTTTGTTTTTCACGTTTATGGTAACAGTAGCCATGCTGAGGTAGCTGTAGTTATACAAATATTATTAATATTAAAGTCCTCAACACAACTACACGCCAAGTTTAGATTCTTCGCAGAGTTGTCGTTCCTTGCCCATAACTTGTACGCGTTTTTTTTTCGAGGTTCTTGGCAACCGCGTGAAAAAGTCCCGGTGCAATATCAAAGTATAACACTTGCTCCAATAAAATCCATTTAATACATTTTAAAAGAAACAACCATTCGGATACACTGTATGGTCTTTGTTCTAATTATTAAACCCATGCTTAGAACAATATTCATCATGTAAATATGGAATAAACTGTTCCGCAGGACAATACATATGCATAAAATACTCATGGTTTTTAAAAATTTAGAGTATGTGTAGTACATGTAAGTTTATTAGTAATGAAATGGTTATTCTATACGTTCTGTACATATCATTTCTCAGATATCGACATATTAAATGTTCGTGAGCGTGTGCTGTCTTGTTGGAAGATATGACGTGTCACGGGGTTGTATGTCATTGTCGGTAATCGAAAGAAATCATTTTGGTAAAGAAAACAAGTATTACCATAGCTCTATGGTAGTTGACTATAACATTTAATAATTACGGTAGCTCTACCGGAAAAGTTTCAAGAAAGCCTTAAAGCTACAGACCCTATACATTTACTTCCACTAAGTCACTAACATGTAAATATGCATTACGAAAAAACGCATGAAACGTTGAACCTTATATATATTAAGTTTTCTTCAGGCTACGTGCCTTATGATTATACCAAAATTTACAATTGTTTAAAGCAATGATTATAAAACACAACCATTTACAATGAGCTCTAAACACGAGCTCCTATCAGCATCTGATGATTTCTAACTAAACAATTGGTTCGAAACTCTATCTGTTCGAACCTACAACTATATAACAATATATCTTGCAAACCCTAACACTTAAAAGCTAAGTGTTTCAGCATCATACGTCGAGTTGAACACTACAATGAGCTATCCTGTATTATTCCTTTACCCCTATATTAATATTGATGTCTCAGCCTCATAGGTTGTGCTGGACACTAGCCTGACCTATCACTTAGATAACTATGAGGTTTCGAACCTATGTTCAACCACTTTGAACAATTTGTATCAACCTACAACGGTTCAATTATCAGCATCAAACTCTGACCCGTACCTGTTCTGACCTGTCCCTTGGTCAGCCTGTAGTTCGAACTACATTCTACAACTCGACTGTCGAACCTCCGATCCTGTATCGTATTGACTTTATAACTGCTTGCATATAATTAAATAAAAAATTGAGATCCATTTGCTGCGTTTGAAACCGTCTCGCCTCGCACCACTGCGGGTTCGAATCACACTGGAAGGTCAACTTGTAATCCTTTTTTTTCAACAGCTAAAATAAGTATAAAAGTAATTTAAGAACTCTTCTGCGACACGAACTAACACAATCTGACCTTTATGGTGATGCGATTTTATAATACTTCGTAAGATCTTTGGTCATAATCACTTTGGTCATAATCACTTTCATACAATCTTTATTAAACTTGTTAAAACGTTTATCAAAAAAAAAGGCTATGATGCTATCATTTTGCAACGTACTGCATGTTTAGTGGCAATCTCATTAATATCAGATCCTTTAACACGCTACGATACAAGCGGAGAGTATCAACACGTAATTAGGATTTGGTTTAATGGTTGACCACCACTATGCTCTCCTCTTTATTGAGGGTAAGAGTGAGGCTTGGTGTTAAACCTGGTTTAAACTCCAGCGGCCTTTTCTGCCACTGACTATCCAAGGTGGAAGTCCCATTGTCAATCCTTTTTATATTTGTTATGTCATATCTTGCCTTTTATTCATCTTTGTAATTGTTGTTTGTTTCTATGTGTGTTTGTGGTTGCGGTCCTTGAATGCGACATTTCCTGTTCGATTTTTATATCTACTTGTAACATGTGTAAGTGAGAACGTGTCGATTATTACGGATAGCGGGAGGTATACAGTACATGTTCTACCCAGGAAAAGATTGGTCGTCTACCTCAACCACAGGGCATATATAGCCTAATATGTGCTAAAATGACGTACACCACCATTCAATCGTTTTCTCTAATTTGTAAATATATTATTAATAAATATCGTGTTTTACGTTTGATTGGAGATACGGTTGAACTGCAAAATAACGAGTTTAAATCGGCTGCTCTGATCGCATAAACACATTTTAAAGCTTTCAAGTAGAAAACTATTGACTCGCAAGTCTGGTTTAAACCGGATTGGACACGTTTGAACACGTTGTCAAGTTAGTAGTTCATACTAATGACTTTCACGTTACTGCTTTTCAGCCAATAAAAACTACCTATATAAAATGATATATATATAATAATTAGTGTTTATGTAAACATAATTTGCTTTGAACTATTTAAATTATTAATATAATTAATGATTGCCAGTTATAGAAAAACTAACGGGACGCCGTGATTGCAGTGTGTCCCTATTATATCGAACTTTTAAATAAAATACTTTATTTCAAATGTATACTGAATCACAATGAAAACGTTACACTTGTATTGGTACTATCTCTGTATGGATTTGCAACTGTAAACAGTTTCAACAACAAATTCTTAACATAGTGTGCAGCCATGCGTATGTCTGTATGTACGTCTGTCTGTATGTACGTCTGTGTCTGTCCGTCTATAAATGTATGTTTGTAAAGAATAGTATACGCATAACACGACCCTTTCTCGAGCACTGGGTCACGGAGGATTCCGAGAAGATAAGTACTTAAAAAGATAAATGTGAGACAAATTATCAACCAAAAGTTAAGTGCTTAAGTCAACAATAATATTTTAAATGCAAAAAATAAACCACTTAATACTATAAACGAGCACCTTATGCGCCCATGCAAAGTAATCGCATAACCCAGTAATTGAAATACTGGCACTACAATGTGATGCTGTTGAACTATTACGAAATTAAATGAGTGTTCCCAAACAAAATAAATAGTATACATGTAATAACTGTAAGTAAAATCTTAACATTCGTTCAAAGTACTCTCCATTAGCTTGTATGCAACCTTTTAAGAGTTTTAGGCATACTTGGAATGCTTTTTGATACTGGAGTTAAGGTACACCCCTTAGCCGCTGGTAAATTGCTGATTAGCATATTTCCTTCCTGAAAGATATCTTTTCAGTAGTGGAAAAAAGTCCGACGGGGCAAGGTCAAGCGAGTAAGGTGCATGAAGGAGTGCAGTGAATTTTCCTGTTCCAGAAAATTCAGTAGGATTCAAATCACTCGCTGTTGTCTGAGCGCCTCCTGTCAATATCGCCCCGGCGAAGATCCAGCTGTCAAAAACGCCCCTAATTTGTTTTAGTTCGACGCATATTTACGCTAATATTAGTTACTTCCCTTTGTTTCTATTTTCATCAATTTGAAGAAGCGGTAGATATTATTCAACAATTCCGTAGACATAAAATTAAACTCGACAATGACATATTACTTTCTTTAGAATAATAAACGATGAATGCAATGTTAAAACTAAGTGTTTGCTTCTTGTCCCCCGTTAAAATCCGCCAAGCATAATTTTAATTTGTACTATTTTCCGAATGGGTGAACTTTCCATTACAACTAAAATAAAATGTGTTGTTGTTAACAGTTGCCTATCTGAGCATCGAATGACAAATCAACTCAAAATCAAGCACGATGTTATCGTGCGCAGGCATCACTACAGCGTTGTCAACCGGAATAACCCTAATCAAATTTAATACACTGTACACAACGTATAGTCGAACAATGCAGATACGCAGCAGAAATATCAATACAGAAAAACTGAAATGAGGCCACCTTAAAAAAATGCTAGATTCTCATCTCCTCCCTCCCCGAGTTGCCTTTCGACCACACATTTCTTTAAAATGACAGCAATTTTGGATTAAAGGAACACATGGCAGGTTTACGTTTTATGCAAATATTAAAAGTGTGTGTGTGTAGTTCTAAGTTTTAACTTTCCACCACCAACATACCGATTAGTTATGCAAATATTAAAATTTGCTCATCGATTTGCTTATCCCGCGTCATTTTGACTTTATATATATTGCATATAATTAAATAAAGAATTGAGATTTCAATTTTCTTCATTATTTTGCCATTTTTTAAAATATATTATTTGTGCAATATATTATCTTCAATTCGTTGCTGGGAACGTTTCTTTGTTACCTTATTAAAAAAGAAACGTTTCCTTAATCGATGTATTTTTACCGCGTTTTATCTATAACTGATCGATGTTATCAGGCGTTTGCAAGACGTTTAAATTGTGTTTGATGAAATAGGAGGAGCTCCGACTAAATATAAGCGCCTATAGACCATAGAAGAGTTGTGTCGAAGCAGCAATTCAAAATAAAATAACGAAAAAGTAAGTGCGATTACTTTAGTAGATCTGGTCTGCAAGTTTTATTAATATGATGAAATGCAATATTTGTGGGGAAAATACTCCGACTGTTGAACACAATTCGTTTATTCATAGAGGGGATACCACATTCAATATCACGTGTGGTATTCAAGGCTGCAGCAGTACCTTTAAAAGACACTCCTCATTCACAAGCCATGTTCATAGGAAACACATGAACTGTGTTAATAATTCTGATAATTTTGAAAAAGAAAGATCTTGAAGACATCCCTGATAACATCGAGTTCAAATGCTCAGTTTGCGCGTGTAAACTATTACCCACTGATGTAATAAATCATTTGGAATATCATTGTAGACAATCTGAAAGAGTTCTATGTCCATTTAAGGATAGCGAGTATAATCGATCCACCGATATTGGGTTTTCTATCTGCCATAATGTAAACATTATCTACTTTAGACGGAAAGTTTCATACTTAATTGAATGAAGTTGAAGTATATGTTTATATCAATCAAAAGAACAATCTTTAATTGAAACAACTGTTTAGAAATCAATATTTACACTTGACCGCATAGAACAGATAAATTGACAAAGAATTACCTCTTCGGTAAAGTTGATGACATCATTATACATGCCCTGAATAAAATAGTTTTTCTGTAACAGAAACATCCAAAAACATCCAAAAGTGGTGGTTTTCCGTTAAATAAGAGGCTCCCAATGGGGTTCTTGATTAACATTTAAAAAACCAACAACGGGATTTCCGTATTTATATGATAAAAATTGGTCATCTTTCCACCAAATATTTTTTAAACACACTCTGGTCAAACTTTTGGCAAAGTTGAATAAAGTATGCCTGAGCAACAAATATACCGAAAATCTTAAAAATACGTTGTGTCCTTCCATTGCCTATTTCCCTCACAAACACCCACCCCCAAAAATGCACCCACCCGCAATGACCTTCACAATGTACTTGTTTCAGTTACTCCCATTCAATACTATCTTCAGTAAACCTTCTGAGGCGGCAGAACGCTGAAAATATTAAGGTGTAGCACACCCATTGCAACACAGGAAGTGTCGGCCTGGGGTAGTTCGCATAATGGCGACAATAAATAATTCTCATTTCTTTTTGTAAAAAAAGACATTTTCACTAATTTAAAGAGCCATTTTTGGTTTATATCACATTGTTTATATATTTGTTACATTTTTCAAGCATTGTCATGTTAAAATTGTGAGTTTTTAATTTATTTCGCTTATATGGAAATGAGTGTATGAATACAATATTATGGCATCTCAGTGTTTATGTTTTTAAAGGGACCATTCATTCATGAGACAAGTTCTTTCTTAGAAGATACATGACCCCCATTTTTCTGTGGATTTTTTGGCAGCATATGTGTCATTTGCGATGAGAATGTAAGTTATTCATTTTTAATTTTGGCCTAGATATGAATGACAACATGGCATTTAAATTTTAATTCACACACAACTCAATGCAACAAACAATGGGCGTGTTACATCTATAAGGGGGAATCTGTGAATTGTCATTTTCTCTCAGATTCTTACTTAACTGGCATTTTTCCTTTTGGAATGATTATTTATCTTCAAAAAAACACTTTACACTCTTATACAATCCGGTTTTGAATTATTTTTTGCCGCGGAAAGCCTTAATTTGGAGTTACAGATTTTTTAAGTCTTTAAATGATGGCCTGGAGAAACATTTTCCACTAAAACTAGGCTTGTTTGGTATCAACATGTAGATATGTGTATTTGTCATCATAATTTAGCACTACTATTTTTAAAATCCTGCTTTTATAGGTATGACACTACAAAATCCTTCCCCTTACCCCCTAAAATTGGGTTTACTGAGATAATGTCAGGGAACTGTAGCCAAAGTATACTGCCCAATCATTAAAACTTGGCTTTTAAGCACAAAGCTAGTACCAGACTTGCATTTGACACACAATTTGGTATTTGGTATTCCTATATATTCATGTAGTGTTACCAAATTAAGGTATGGTGCAAAAGTGAAAAATTGCCTTGAAAATTGGATTCTGGCATGAAAATCAGCACATTTTGCATTCAAAGAGCAGTTTTGGTAGCCAAACCTCTTTTTTTCTTCATGTTTATTGACTATATGAAGCATTTAATCCATTATATCAAGTATAGGTAGGCCCAATGTCATTTTATAAAGCAGTTAAGGTAGGTTAAAACTGAAAAAAAGTACGCTGATTTTTGTCGCTGTCGACCGCTCTGTTCTTTTTTGAAACGCGTATATCTTGATCGATTCTTAGTCGATTCGCGAAAAAGTTTCTTTCTTTAATGCGTTATAGTCTAGGCTTTGTCAGAATAGCTGCTTTGAAAATTCACTCATAGTTAAGTATTCTTATAGGTTTAGCACACCCATTGCAACACAGGAAGTGTCGGCCTGGGGTATCGCATAATGGCGTCAATAAATAATTCTCATTTCTTTTTGTAAAAAAAGACATTTTCACTAATTTAAAGAGCTATTTTTGGTTTATATCACATTGTTTATATATTTGTTACATTTTTCAAGCATTGTCATGTTAAAATTGTGAGTTTTTAATTTATTTCGCTTATATGGAAATGAGTGTATGAATACAATATTATGGCATCTCAGTGTTTATGTTTTTAAAGGGACCATTCATTCATGAGACAAGTTCTTTCTTAGAAGATACATGACCCCCATTTTTCTGTGGATTTTTTGGCAGCATATGTGTCATTTGCGATGAGAATGTAAGTTATTCATTTTTAATTTGGGCCTAGATATGAATGACATGGCATTTAAATTTTATTTCACACACAGCTCAATGCAACAATCAATGGGCGTGTTACACCTATTAAACTGTATGAGTTTATCCATATAACACATTTATCAAGTCCAATTTTAGTTTAAACCCTCCAAGGTTTGTGGATTTAAAATGATATGAAATGTCTTGAATAGTTAATTTGTTTGAAAATAGTTTAAATTTGTATTTAATTGTTGAAAAGAATTAAAGTGTCTGAATTTTATACTGTTCAGAATTTTACAGAAAACCTGACATTGATGTGGACGTGAATCATTAATGGTGCTGTCTTTCCAAATATGGGTTCTGTTTTTAGTTATAAAATATTATTTCATTGAATATTAACATATTAAATTGGCTAAATAAGAAAAGTAATATTTTGGTATTAAAATTATTATTTGGCCAAGTTATAAATGAACTAATGAACGCTACTATAAATAAACGCAAATCATGTCAAAATAACTACTTTAGTGAAAGCTGTTATTAATTAATTGTTTCCATATTGTCCGAGTTATTGGTCCTGGGACTGTCATATAGGCCCGCGGCCTATGCTTTGGCCTTGGGCCATTTTGACAGTCCTTGGACCAATAACTGGGCCAATATGAAATCACTTAATTAATAACGTCATATTATAATTTGACAATTTTAAAATATATGAGCCGGGATATGTGATATATTAAAAGAGCATGAAAGGAGAATATGGAAATCGCCGAAAATGTTCAATACAAAAATATTGCAGTCTCGGTTTTATTGAGAACGGTACTCAAAATCCTTGCTACCGCTCAGGCCCTCTAGACACGTGTTGAGCAGACCTCAATATTTAAAATGTCAATAGTACGACAATTTGAGCCATACCGAAGATGGTAAGCATATGACGGTGAACATAGAATATTCAATGTGGTATTTTCATACCAGTTTCTAACAAAATGCTTTGTTAACGTAAGTATATATAAAACGTGATCCCGGGGAGTGTGGGGATGTGGGCGAGGGGTGGTGAGTGGCTGAATAAGACCACTGTATATCCAGGCATATCACGTTTATTTTGTCATTGTTTTTGCCATGTTCTTGTTCTTCTTAATATATTCTGCCTATATAGGCACACCTAGTTTTCATTAGTAGAGTTCAAATCCATACAGCACTCGATCGGTCGGTCGGTCTCTCCCTCTCTCTCTACGAGGTACCCGTTATATGACTATGTTGTGAGAACAGCCCCGCTGTTTATATAGTCGTACACAATTACAAATTACTATTACATTCTTTAAGGGTAGACTACCTTTTGAAAACAAATCGTTCTATGCTGTGACACTGATTGTTGAGTTTTCGTCTTTAGACTGCAATATATGAAACTGCCCCAGAACGATATGGAGTCTACATAACATGACATTTATCAATCTCATTAAAATTAGACCCTTTATCACGCTACGATACTCTACGATACTATATAGCGGAGGGTATCAAAGTGCAATTAGGATATGATTTTAATGAGATTGGACATTTATTAACCCTGCAATCATGAGTGTGATTTCGGGGACCAGTTGGAGGACTCAGACACTTATATACATATAATATAGACCGCATATCATACCGGTGCATTTTATATACATGTATAATTATATATACACAATACGAACAACTTGTTTTCCAGAGGTAGTCTCCCCTTGAAGGAAATGTATTAATAACACACACACACACACACACACACACACTAACGTCCATTGCGTTAGACGTTTCGTAGATTTAAAGTTCCCTGAACATGTTTATGTTTATTTAAATCGAAATCAATACACAGCAATAGATATTTACAATTCACACATTGCAATATCTGTGAAGCGAGAATAAGAATTTATTTGATGACGCAGAAAACTTTGAACAGGTAAATTAATCCACAGGTAAATGCATTTATCAATTATCTGGCAATAGCTGTGCAGCTATATAATTCAGATTTCCCTCATTTCCCCTTAATCACGCAGTGGTAAAAGTAGTATCTACGTCATGCAAATAATACTTAATTTTACATACAACTTAGTAGCGGTTCTAAATATATGTTTCTCTCCGGGATATTTTTCCAAGAAATGTTCATATGATGTTTAAGAATTAAATTTGTTAATTGATAATACTACAAAAAGGGTGGCTATTCATCTTTAAATGGAGAGTGGGCCTGGAATATTCATTCCTGTTGACGCCATATAACCTTTCTGTGTTGTTACGCCATACAGCCACAATTCAGCCAGTTCAGTGACCCCGGGGCAGGGGACAAATTTAATTTGGCTTTACCAGATTTACAACATGGAAATAACAAAATAACACAAACAATGAGTATGTTTCATCATTTTATTAGTCCGTATTTATTGAAAGTTGTGGAAAAAACTAAGGTGTACACAATTTTTAAATATAAACATTGTTGCCTTATAATATTATGTTCAGTTTCTGTTTCAATTATTGATTTTGTATTTGTATTAACGCAACACGGGATTTGAACTCGAGACGTCCGAATTGACACTCCGTGCGCCTTACCATACATAGATCCGTACAAATCTATAAACCCCGCCCACCATTGTCCAAGCTCAATTTTGGCCACAAACATTACCATGTGTTCTATTGTATATATGTTTGTTTGTGGGACAGCATGTGCTTTATGTAACGGGGTAAATACCTCATGTGATTTTAATTGGTCAACTGGCATTGTCAGATATATGTTTGATTGACAGTGCGGATCTATGCATTAACATATACCTATCAACCTTGTTTAATGAATCCAATATTAAACAGGCAGTCATGTACAATTCTCTATTGTTTAATGGTGTATCATACGAATAACGCGATATGTTAAGATATTAAAGCCAACCTATGCGTATGTTAACCCATACAAGAGGCGATGTAGACTTTATGCCGCGGGCAACTGTAACATTTCGCCAAATTCGTGTTAGTTCAGAAGATTTTTACACGCATACATTCAATTAACGCATGCGCAATCGTCTGAAATAACGACGACTAAACTGATTTTAAAATTTTCTTATTTTTTATGCCAATTTGTTCAACGTTTGTTGCCATTTGTTAGTTTTGTAAAAATACATGTACTCAAATGACATGTTGGCCCTGCTACCGATCGAGCACATGCACAAGCGCAGCTATTCAGTGCATTTAGTTCTTAGATGACTTCGTGATATAAAATTGAAGTGATTAATCTGGTATATTTGCCAAGTATTATTATACTCTATTGATTGATTGCGCAATCCCTAAAGTTATACGTCTTCTATAAACTGGCATACCTTTTTCATTTGATGTTCCAATAAGCATTGTCAGCCTCTAATAATGAGTTATAAGAGATGTCATTTTTAAGAATATTCTATACATGGCTGCTTGTTGCATGTACGACATAAAATGTCATAACATGCAAATCTTATATATCTGATGTAAATACGGACTATCGTGTTCGAAAGATGATTGGTTTATCGGTAACATTCTCTTCCTTATAATTATTGCAATCATTACAATTGCAATGTTTAAATATCGTACAACGTGTACATTATATCTGATGTAAATACGGACTATCGTGTTCGAAAGATGATTGGTTTATCGGTAACATTCTCTTCCTTATAATTATTGCAATCATTACAATTGCAATATTTAAATATCATGCAACGTGTACAGCCAATACTAACCAAACTGTTCCATACTAATCATCTTTTGAATTTAAATGTTTTCAAAGTGAAAATGAATTCATAAATGTAGTTTAAATATAAAAAGTAAAAACATAAATATGCGGGATAAGCACCACAATGACGCATAAAAAGGAAAGTCATTAGCCACATAAAATAGGTTAATTTTATGTTTCAAAAGCTAACGCTATTTTAATATAATTAGCCATATATATTAAATCTCTTTCAATGTATTAACTAATTAAACATTGAACAATGATTATTGGCTTTAAAGGAATGATGTATTTCAAACTGCATTTCAACATAATCAACATTGTTTTCACTAAATAAAACAAAACAACATAAGATTACCATATTGTTAGATATCAGCATGTTATCCGTTTATCAATTAATACAAAATCGTTTTGAAATGCCAGTTCCTTGTTCTGTTATTTTGTAAACTACTTTGAAAATGTATTCCTGGATTGATCATGGCTGTTTAAATGACTCATCTTTTTACATTAAGCGATCACGATGGAGTTCCCATTCATATTTTATGCTAACTACATTTAAAACAATTAATATGACTTAATAATAGTGAATAATAAACACTTTAATACAACAACAATGTACCCCAGCTCAATAGAGGATTAGTTAACCGACTCGGTTCATATTATTGTAATAATTCCGATTGCACTATTATATCTAATAATCCGAGTACAACTACTTCAAAATTATAATTCAAGTTATACTAATAATCTATTGACCTGTGATTTTAAAATAATGAATTGGTGAACCATGAAACAAAATTAATATGTCGGAAATCCACTTAACTGACTTGTAAAAAGGAAAGTCATTGGACAATTACTCGTATATTTAAAAAGAACAAGTGAAATATTTTCTCTTGCAGATAGAGGAAAGGGTATTTAGGTAATACTACCAATCTCAATGTTATGAGAAATGAAAAATAGAGCATTAACATTGTTTTAATTTGCTAAAATATCACTTTCGATATGCAATAGCAGCTCAAATAAGATAATTATACTATTGCTGATATCGATGGTCTAGATAAGCAATGTACTTTTGTTTGCGACGAATATTAAGGGAAACCCCTGATCCTAAAATGACTCATCTTTTTACATACAATGATGGATGTTCCATTCATATGTTTATATTCATGTAGCATTATTTAAAATGTATATTTTTATTACTTGGTGAGTAAATATATAACAAAGTGCAATGAAATAAGTCACTTGTTCCATGATAGATGATTCATTAATTGGTAGCCCACTCTTTCATACTGTAACCGCTAGGATTGCAATATCTTAACTAATAACCCAAATAACGTTAACAAGTAACGAACACAACACATTAGCATACTCATCTATGGAACTGTGACTATGACTAAATGAATTATTGATGATTCACGAAGCAAATACAATATGCGGGAAAATCCACTTAACTGAGCCATAAAAAGGAAAGTCATTGGACATGTATAATGTTCTTACCTGATATATGTATTAAGTATTGATGAAAAACAACATCAGTACACATGGACTAACATTAATACTTAATAAAAGTGTTCATTTCTAGCACCTAGCTGCAGGTGGTCTCAAACGTTATTATTACTGGTAATGTAAATAGTCAAGTTAATGGTTAGTTTTTATCTATTTTTTTTTTAAACATATATTTTAATTTATTGTGTTGGATATTCATACATTATACTGACTCATCTTTTTATATTAAACTGTCACCATGGATGTTCCCATTTATATTGCACTGTTTCATATATATCACTGCTAGAATCTACTATATGAATCATAGTAAACAATAAACAATATCGATGTTACATGATATACCGATATGCAGGGACGTGGATATTATTGTTCTATCCCATACTCCCACGGTAAAGTTGTGGTCAACAACTCACTCGACAACAATAGTAATTATACTATTGTGCTCTTGTTGGTGCTCAGTCCAATATAATATAATAATTATTGGGGCGACATGACTATTTGTTCCTTTGCTCCCGGGTAAGAGTGCATGTCTTAGGTAGCAAATAACCCCGCACCACTCACCCCCTCACAACTGACTTAAAATAGGTCCTTACACGAATTGATACAACAAAATAATATGCGGGGAAATCCATCTAACTGACCCTTAAAAGAGAAAAGTTATTGGACAATAAGTAAACTTGGAACTGTAATACCAAAATCAATGAACAAATAGTTATAACAAAAACACACATTTACACATATCAAATCAATCCAAATGTGTATTTAATACAGTTATTCATCTTTTAAACTGCGTTTAACGAAAACAGTTTATGAAACACGTTGCGAGGAAATCCACTTTACCGACTCATAAAAAGGAAAGTCATTAATCAATTTAAGCTACACGAATTCTATACACCAAGTTAAATATATTATGTGTACACATATCTGTTAACCATTATATCCCATGATCTTTGAGATAACCAGTGTTCTATTTATCAGAGATTTAGAAATGCGTTTTAAATTTGTTTAAAATGTTCATACTCTAACAACAAAGAAACAACTGAACAACATTCTTTGTAATTCAAGAGCAATGTTTTAATAATAATTGCAAGAAAATATACACATATAAGAATGTTGTCAGTCATTACTGTCATCACAAATATCATCACATTATTAAAACTTAGATATTATTAAAGGCAATGCAATCCATTTTGGACTACGTTTGGTCATTTAACGTTCATTGGATTTAGAACTAGGTGGTGTTGATGCAGTGTTTAAAATGACTCGTCTTTTCATATATTATTGTCAGGGTGGATTTCCCTTTCCGCGTTTATCAAGTTATAAAAGCATGTTTCATGTTGTATGGTAAATACACACTATGAACATATACTACATTAATCGTGGTCTAAAATGCAAGCATCTCTTTTTTATTAAAAACAAAACAAACAGTATTCACCCAGTATGAAGCAAATGTACAATAAACACACATACTGCTATCATGCACTTCCTAATTAAAAAGATATATACAACATTTTCGACATAAAGCTATGTAATTGTGTGTATAATACATATTACTTAAATTGAACATTTTAACTTTCGCTTTTTAAGTGAAGTATACATACCATTCATCTAGCTAAGTTTACATTTCGTATCATCAGACAGATCAAGTAGAAACAGTTATCTTGAATAAGATGCATTTTATGACTAAATGTACACGCAAATGTTGACTTCTTGTATAAATGCATGTTTAACTTGGTTTTCAGTAGGTAAACACCCAATTATATAAACGACAAAATACAAGCATTTCACTGCGGACAAATGTAAGCAACTATAAATTATTTGGTCCACATTATAGCAATCTTATGTTAACGAGTAAATTATGTACACGCACAAATAACAGTTTGTGGTAAATTAAACTCATAATGGAATAATTACTTCTTCCGTCTTATTACTTTCTCCTCTTTCTTAGTTATTTATAAACATTTACTGTTTCGTTTTATAAGTAATTACATTTGTTATATTCATGGCACACTGATAACACGTAGGGTTGCTTTGTCCATTCCTTATGTTCGTTTAACTTATTTGAAATCAAATGGTCATTACGATAATATAAAAATACAAAGTGCGATATATCGACATGAAAAATATCACAAAAATGTCACAATGGCATAATTATATACATAGAATATACGATGAATTAACAACTCACATGGTCATAATACATCACGCACAGTTTGCGCAGCATGCATCTACTTAGTTTACAAATTTCCATGACTGTCATATAAATGCGCCGTAGAAGGCATTCATCCATGACATTCTCTCATGTGATGATATGCCTTCATCGGCCAATTTATATATCGTTCTTGTCTTACATACCATGTAGAAAATGATGACGATAACTTTTATATGCATCTGTCTTTTAAAACGTGCATTTACGTTATAGAAACATTAATAAAATGTTTTATCCAAACGTGCATATCCTGTACAACAAAACAAACTATTTACACACATACTGTTATTCTATATGTAGCAAACTTAACTGACATAGTAAGAAATACTACTATAAACAAAACAAACATAGATTAAGACAAGTGTTAATATTCCCAGATTATTTACACAGCAAGTTAAGCCAAAAGACGCGACACCTAAAACTATCCTTTTTACATATTCAACGGCAAGAACATTTACCACATATGAAACAAACGGTGTAGATATATAGATATATGTATATATACTAAACCAAATTGCTAAGTATCAACCTAAGAATATGTCAATAATATTCTCATTGTTTTGTGTATTTTAAGCTTGATTAGAGATACAGTTAAACTGCAAAATAACGAGTGTAAATCGTCTGCTCTGATTGCATGAACATATTTTAAAACTTTTAAGTCAATGTGTTTTCTTAGAAATAAGTTATAACACTTATACAACTGGGTATATAGGATTTTATTAAGTACTTCGAATTAGTGAAGCTTTCGATGTTCCTAATTCTAAAATATGCCAGTTAAAATTATTTTGACATCATTTTTTACTAGCATTACCACTACAAATGCGTTTGCAAAAGAAATTTTCGAAATATTTAATGTTAACGCTGAATTACAGTTACTTGAATTTCAAACAATATGCAATGTAAAGGGAGGTAATTTAAGATTATCCACATTTCATTTTTTTATAGACGGAATATCTGCGATAAATGGGTCAACTTTTTATGTTTTTTTCTATTATTTCATACCAATTTTAAGAATTTTATATCTTTAAGCGATCTTTGACTCATGTTATGAGTTTTATCAGTACATTTCATGTTTTCATATAAAGGTAGGGTAACTCTCAAAAGATGTAACAATTTAAACAAAAAATAAATGTTTTACAAACTATGGGTCAAAATAAAATACTTATCATATATCTATTCTAAAATATATTTAAAGTAAGAATATTAGTTAAGATACAAAAGTTGATACTTAGCAATTTTGTTCAGTGTATGTATATGAATGAATCGGCATGTAAAAAATATGTATATGTAGAATAGGCTAGTTATTTTTCTATTGCAAACGTGTTACACTATTTGTTATCTATGTGTGTATACGTTTTTATTAACTGTGGATTATTGCCCTTGGTGAACAAAGAATTAAACCAATGAATCGATAATTAACATGCTAACAAATGGCATACACGAATTTGCCATATTCAGATACTACAATGGATATGTTAAAAACCTTAGAATATACATACAACTGTGCACTTCTACAGTACTGTTAATAATTGCAAGAAATCAATGAAAATTCATAAAACGGCAAAACGAAGTAAACACACACGAAATAAATTATGTACAAAATGAATATGTAGCCATGGAATAGTTTTAACAATATTAACACAAACTAACTAATTTATTGGTTGCCATAGTGACTAAATAAGCATAAAAACTTAATATCACATGATATATACACCAATGAAATGTATCTATGTCTCACACAATAACCTCCTCGACATTGCATATTGTTGGTTGTACACTGCCTTGTTTAACTCTTATCAATACAAATGGATGAATGCATGAATAAAACAATAAACAAACGAACGATTGAACGGATGAACGAACGAATAAATTCCTTACTGGTTGTGTACAACCCTTTAACATGTTGATGAAAAAAGAAGAAAACAATGGAGATGAAGTAATTTTAGCGAATATCAAGAAACACCATTGAGCTTATATACATGCAACCAGTTATACAGGATACATTTCTACCTATGTTTGTCATCTTTAAATTATGTACAACGCTGACATATCTCTGAGAAACATGAAACAAATCTGGAACATTTCCAAAAGCAGCACAACATAATACATAGTAAATAGGCGGTGTATTATATATCCAAATCAAATTATATTACGTTTGTGCCAAATGAACATTGTGCACATAATGCAGTAAACAATTTATCACTATACATGCTATATATACCATTTACATATTTACAAACTACCTTCCATCAATATAATACAACTGGTATCAAACTCTAATCAAGTTATGAATAACTCTAAACGCACACATGGACAACACTATCTATGAAACTAAACAAAATACAAGTGTGGATCACACAATGGTTAATTGTGAAAACAATATATACATGTATATAATGGTGTTATTTACAACGAATACATCAGACATGTTACTGCTCGATTAACATACTCTTCAAGACCGAGAAGTGGAAGTACGTGACTTGCCACACGCGCAATATACTGTCAATTTAATGAACATGTAACATTTCTTTAAAAATCAAATGTTTTACCACTAGACCATGTCACCCCCGATATGTGGAAGTCAACCGTTTGAGAATACTGACTCCGTACTTCCTATATGCACATTCGTCGATGTCATTACTATTTGAATGATGAATGCAAAGCCTTACATACAATGGAAGTACTCCGCCACATGCCTGAAATGAAAAATATAATATTTAAAACTAGATTCTTTGAAGTATATACGATTGAAAACCATGTTGACGGTTAAAACGAACAGGTACCATTTTAAGCTCTATTGACTTCTTTTAGATCTATCGTGGCTTTTTGGAATAAATAGATCTAAAAGAAGTCAAACTGAGACATGTCTCTTATCCACAATCAATTAATATGTATAAATACTAAAACGTTATCCAAACAGTTTAAACAAAACGTCAAAACGGATAGACAGACAGACCAAACCATCTGCCTGGATTTGCTTCGCAATCGAAATACTTCGATTATAAGTGTCAAGTTTCATCTATAAGTACTTATTACTTTTCCACTCAACGATACTATCATACCAATCCAAGATACCCTAGTGTTTCCTCGAGATTGTAGTCCGGTTGAAATGTTTAACATTCGTAACATCTGTATAAATAAAAAGCTAACGATTTATTATATTGTTGTTCTGGCTTCTGCCAAGTCATTGAGTACATACTTTGTGACATGCTGTGCTTTTTCTAGCACGGAAAGGCAGTTGTGGATAAAGATACATGAACCTGAATACATGACATCCGGTTATTTTTATCGCGCATGCGCAGAAATGTTTTCGTGAAAATTTGAGGAAGCCATTTTTTGCTGGACGGTAGGACAACGTCATTTCCATTGAGCATTTTAAACTTATTGCACACATGTTCGTGGGTAACGATTGTGGAAAAGTTCGTGACCAAAGGGAGGTTCGGGTTTATGTTGTAAGTGTTGAGGTAATGTATTGGATAGATATAGTTGAAAATAGGTCACAGGAGCTCAACTGAATATTTTCAAGAGACACTCGGCACAGTCACTGAGTACCAGCTCACACTAATTTAGTAGTCTCATTTCGACTCGTCCAACGGTACCGTAAATTGCCCAGTACCGAGCTACGTAACCAGACGCCGGAGTATAGATATACATTAAGCGTGCTCACCGCAGTATAAATTATTTGAGCAGGTGTTGGACCCAAAATTTCCCTAGAAGGAATGGACAGGTAGGCCTTTATTACGCTTTTAAACTGTAGTAACTTTCCATTGATCGGACCACAGTGACGTCAAAGACAAAAGTTATCAATATATCAGCGTATTGTTAAACAATGACTGGAACTATGATACCGTTTTTGTCAATTTACTGGCGAACGCGAAACTCGGAACCAGTCAAAATTGAACCATATCTACTTCCGACACGGAAGTAAAAGAACATGAGGAAGTTAAATCGTTTATTGAACAACAAAAGAAAGTAAATAAAACAATAAAGACTTATATCCGTCACATTAACTGCAAATGAGATATACAGGAAATTGCATCTTTTGATTATTGCCTTAGAACTGATTATAATTATTTATGAAGGACTGTAGTGATGTTTTGTCTGCGGTCAAGTAGACGTTTACAAATGTATCAAATACATACATTTTGTACACTGTCGTGTGCAGAAATGAATTTCAAATGAACGTCTGACAATGGCACTCTTTCTACGATCTCTTTTTAACTCGCCGAGATATCAAAGTCAAAATTCACCAAAGTGCAATTTACATGTAAATATACTCGTCATTTGTCTGGATATCTGGTTAACATGCCAGAATTATGTATCTATTATTTTCGGCAATCGGATGCAATCAAGATATTGCAACTGAAGTCATAATTCGTCATTATGTTCTGCATTATGTTGTAAGTAGTATCTTGAGTACATCAGATTGCCGAAAATAGCAGAAACATAATTTTGGAATGAGAGTCACGCTATTGTGACGTAACCAATATGGCGACATTCGATATACATTTGAGTAATGCTGCGACGAAGTGTAAAAGATATTGCGATTGGATTATTTTTTGTCTTGGTCTTAGAAACGGGACACATTTCCCATATATTCCGGAGGAAATCGATCAATTAAATGATTATTCAAATCACCATGGAATGAAACGTACATTGTGTAATACATATTTGGGAGCTGATGCAGTTTCGAAATGTTTTTGTCTGACACAGGGCCTGTTCCAGGTTTTTTGGGAAAAGGACCCTGCCCGGAATTGGGGGAAATATGCGGCATTTTTTGATGAAATTAGGAAAACCTATGAAATCAAACATTTTTCAAAGAGCGATCATTCTTTGTAAACTTTGATGCAAAAAAAGAAGAGCAAAACATTTATCAATTTAGCTGCTAAGATTGACCTTTTTCAAATTTCTATCTAAAGTATTTTGACATAGTTCTGCCTTTTCAGCAGAAGGCGTTTCACATATGTCTAAAGCAAATTTAGAAGCCATTCTGACAATGAATATAATGATGTCACAATTCCTATTTTATACGGACCTTACACAATCACTCAATTCATATGGACTTAGAAAATAAGTTAAAGTATTTGATGTACCGCACTATTGTATATAGTCCATGGAACAATGTGAACGGCCAAATTGATTCAATACCCTTTTCCCAAACTCTTTTCGCGTACTATTTACAATTATGCAACATTGTTGTTGGTCGCGAAAACTGATGTTACGGGCGAAATCACGTCGTATAACGATAAAATTCGAGCACACACAAAACGAATTACAATTTGTTTAATGCGCGGAGCCCGAACAATAAAAATACGGCTCTGTATTTGCCGATTTCTGAAATAATGCGGCCCTATATTCGCCGATTTCTGACATCTGATTTTTTTTTGAGACTGGGAATTTTTTTCCTGAAACTGGGAAAAACGGAGGCTATTTTCTCTTGGGAATGGGTCCGTTATTAGAACAGCCAAAAAGGCCCTTTGACATTAATAATAGGTAACTTATAGAGAAAGTGTTAAACACTGTTTACAAGCAATACTCATGTGACTGACAACATAATCTTTAAACTGGCTGACAGAGTAATTAAATATTCATGTTTTGTAAACAAGCGAGTGTATTGTAAGATAATTAAAACAAAACAACATATGAGTTTGTTATTGTAATTACATAGCTCCAGACAAACTTCCATGTCAAACGGTATTTTACCTCCTTAATATATCTGCAGTGCTGATTCAGATTATTTAAAGAGTAAATGTTATAAATCCTTTTGCTTTTTACTTCAAAATATGCCTTTATCAAACAAGAATTGTTCATTTTCAGTGCTGACTTTCACTAACAAATTTATTTTTTTAATGCCGAAATACTCCCGAACATTTTTTATCTGCAGTTCTGAATGAAAGTATTAGGTTTTATAAATAATAACAGAAAAAAATCGCTATTGTTTACATAAATTCCATCATTCCATCCTCTCTGAATCAGAAATACACCCCTGAATCGGACTTGCCCCTGATTTTGTCATTAATTAACCGATTTTGTCATTGATTTACGGTTGAATTTCTTTTGTACTTGAAACCAATGACCTTATTAATAATTTCTTATCATTTTTATATTGCCTAAGTAGCATGGCAGACACTTAGGGATCACTTTGTCCATCGTCATCGCCATCGTCCGTCACACTTTTACCCTGCAATCTAGCCTTGGCCATAATAACTTGAAAAGTGTTTGGCCTATGTTCAGAAAACGTCACACACATCTTCATCTTCCCTCAAGACATGTGTTAACCATCACTTATAACTGACTTTCATTTTGGCAGAGTTATGCCCCGTATTTTAGTTACCTAGAATGTACAGGTTGAAATAAGCACAATGCAAGCGGCCCAAGTCCTCTGTGGAATAGCCTTCTAGTTTTGTATCAATTGATTTCATATGTTACCTTTTACAGTCCGACTCAAGGGAAATTACGAGTGTTGCGAAATGTTTGAAAATTCATTATCCCTCTGACATCTGACAAAATGTATAAAAAAAGATGATCAATGACCATTATTGAATTAAAGCTGCAGTGGGTTTATTTCCAATCTTAACAGGGAGGATATAGACTTTGTGTCAAGCACTATTGTATAATGTATAGGAGTATGGACAGATATAGTATACTGACACCTTATAATATGATCACAGTTACTTCCCTTTGATACGCATACGACATTTGCAGTCTAAAGTTATGAAAGAAAGAAGCGGACATTCTAATAGTCTCTATCATCCAGACACACTCAAGCTGACTGCGAGCGCTAGCGAGCGTCTGGACTCACTGTTCTTTAAAAATGTTGACCGATAGACGGCGCCAACCGTCAAAACTGACTGCGACGTGACGTCATTTTTATTGCAACATCAAAGTGCACGTTGAATTACGCGCACAATTAGTTCCAATGGGATGTGTTTACGTCCTTATTAAATATACAATAAACTTCGTTTTATCGTAGTTTCTCTAAAAATATAATATAATCTTACAAAATGATGTTTAAAATTTAATTTTTAGCATTAATCGTGATCCGCTGACTATGTTTGGAGTAATTTTATTGCACAACATTGCGCGTAACGTCACGTATTTTTTGACGCGGTCGTGACGTTGGGGGTGATTCCCACGGATTTCCGTAACAAACTGAAGTTGACCAATCAGAGGCCGGTGATTTTTTTTGTCCACACCTCGTTTTGATGTCAAAATTTTTAAAGAAGCTTTACTCCAGACCATCGTTTGGACTTCTTTGAGAGAAGTCTCGCGAGAGGTCTGGATGATCGAGACTAACATTCTAAGCGTTAATTTGAGACCGTGTTCATAAATAAGAACGTGGTCTATTTGTTGATCTTTATTTGAACACAATGAACACGGTCTGAAAATACAGAAAGGAATAATACACTTGCAAACATTGACAAGGGTTGATCTAATATTGTTATGACAAATAAACAATCGGTTAAATTTCAGACTGGTATTAGCGAGCTCAGCTCGCGTCGCGAAGCGACGCGCGCGCAAGCGAGCTCTACGGTAACGCGAGTAGTAAATACTATGGGGAAAAAAACAGTGGTAAAAAAGTCAAAACACAGTTAACTCCCTTGTTAAGGGGAGGTCATGGCTATATTCGTTCCAAACGCAGTTAACTCCCATCTCTGTTTGGTATCCGGCCCAACTCTATTCGCGTTGGATCTAGTCCATTCAGTTGGCCGGTTACCAGACTTCATTGTAAATGTGACGTCTTACGTCTGGCAATTTATAAAATAATGTTGATTATTACCAGCTGAGAGTCAAGGTAACTGTATTTCTACCTAATCTTTTAAAATCTACTGCAGCGTCATAATCTAAAATACAATGTTTAAATGAAAACGCATCGCACTATAGATGTTACGGCAAAGTCGGAGGGTGGGGAAATTATAACAACTGGCACTGCAGCGCAGTGCAGTCTGCTGTTGGCAAGTTTGCAAGTAATGTGCGCTTTTTTATTTAGAACTCAGATGTTGAACGGTAGATTTGCTTAAAGATTTAATTATTTTTATTAAGTTCAACAGGGGTGGGGTGGGGGCCTAATAATCTGAAGGTGGGGGGGGGGGGGGGGGGGGGGGTTAAGAGAGGGAGGGAGTGATCATAGTAACGTGGCGCTACGAACAGATGAAATATACGCGGGGAATTAATGGAACAGCTGTATTTTATCATAGATTCTAACACAACCTCTGCAATCTTTCATATACACAAAGAAGGGAAACAGCTGTATGTTATTCTACGATAAAATACAGCTGTTCCATTAATTCCCCGTGTATATTTCATCCGTTGGAAGCGCCACGTTACATGACGTCACTTTGAAATATACGTCACGAAGACAAACCGAACAGTAATTTTAATGAAATGTTAATTACAACAAAATTGCCATTCTCCCAAACTCTGCCCCCCTCTCTGGGTCGAGAGTGGCTTAAATGTACCGAAGATGGTAAAATGCAGTGCCTTTATGGCACAGACAGAATCCGGATTAGACAATGATGGTTCCTTTGTAAAGGGGTGTTCTAGCATGCGGATAGACACTATAAAAACACATAAACAGTCAAAAATCGATGATGACTGTGACTTTTCAGAGAAAGACATAGGCAATCTTCTCTCTTTGTACACAAAAGAATGAATAATGAATAAATATTGTGAAGACATCATGTTTTGCTTTGTTGCTGAATCGGTTATACAACTGTGTTTTGAAAATACGTGGGTTTTTAGCTCTACTGATCGGAGATCAGCAGAGCTTATGCCGTGGTGCGGTGTCCGTCTGTAAACTTTTTTTGTAGCGACTACTCCTCTGAAACCACTGAATCGATTTTCATGAAACTTTACAGAAATGTTGCCCATGAAGTCTAGTTGATCCTAGCAAAATTTCATGTTGGTGTGAAGAAATCCAAAAAAGATTTTTAAAAAACAAGTTTGTAGCGACTACTTCTTGAAAACTCTAAGTGATATTGATATGGGACTTTTTCTAAAATGATCAGAATCGGTTATAAAACTGTGCCGTGGTGCGGTGTCCGTCTGTCTGTCCGTAAACTTTTTTTTGTAGCGACTACTCCTCTGAAACTACTGAATGGATTTTCATGAAACTTTACAGAAATGTTGCCCATGAAGTCTAGTTGATCCTAGCAAAATTTCATGTTGATGTGAAGAAATCCAAGATGGCCATCAAATCTAAAAATAGAAGTTTAAAAAACAAGTTTGTAGCGACTACTTCTTGAAAACTCTAAGTGATATTGATATGGGACTTTTTCTGAAATGATCAACATGACATGATGTTGGTCCTTGCCGGAAATCATTTTGATTCGACGTTAAACATGGCTGCCATTAGTAAAAACTTGTAGAGACTTTTCGTCTGAAAACTACTCGACAGGTTTTCATGAAACTTCACACGAATGTTAATTGCTATTGATTTCCAATTGATTCTAGCAAAACTTCAGGTCGGTCGGAAATTCAAGATGGCCGCCACAGCTAAAAATAGATTTTCAAAAAACAAGTTTGTAGCGACTACTTCTTAAAAACTATAAGTGATATTGACCTTTTTCTAAAATGATCAGCATGACATGATGTTGGTCCTCGTCGAAAATCGTTTTGTTTCGATGTTAAACATGGCTGTCAGCGGCCATCTTTGTTTACATAGAGTTATCTAGTAAAACCTTGTAGCGACTACTCCTCTGTAACTACTTGACGGATTTCATGAAACTTAACAGGAATGTTGCTCTTGATGCCTAGCAAAATTTCAGGTCGGCCGGAAATTCAAGATGGCCACCATGGCTAAAAATAGATTTTCAAAATACAAGTTTGTAGCGACTACTTCTTGAAAACTATACGTGATATTGATATGGGACTTTTTCTAAAATGATCAGTATGACATGATGTTGATTCTTGTAAAAAATTATTTTGATTTGGCCGCCAGTGGCAATCTTTGATTACATAGAGTTATATAATGAAAACTTGTATCGACTACTCCTCTGAAACTACTTGATGGGTTTTCATGAAACTTCACGGGAATGCTGATCTAGCTATCAAAAATCTATCAGTAGAGCTTCAAGGTCATTGACCTCTTGTTTGTTGTTGTTTTTAATATCTTTTTTATATTTTTCAGTGCCATTTCTGCCTTAAGCTGCACCCTTAGATGATGTCCTGAATGTTCAAGAATGTCCAAGAAAAGAATATATGCGTCAGTCTTCCATTGTTTGTGGTTGTTTATGACTGCGTTCTGCTTTAATAGTAGAACTCAGCATTAATAACCTGCAACGGATGGCTTGAACTTGCAACCGAACTAAAACGGACTGGATGTTCATGTACCATTAATGAGGCGCAGTTATCTGTGGTTGATGGATACAAAAGTGGGAATAAGTGATGTACCAAACAATCAATTGTGGCCAATGATCAGTTATATAGTAATTGATATTAAGTTATGACATACCACAAGAGATCATTGCAAAAAATAGAATTCTATTATCGCTGAAAACAAAAACAAAACATACAAGCTACTTAGTCAAGAATTACAACTATCTCAAAATAGTACAAAATAAACTCCTTTTTTATAAACAAGGAAAGTTAAATTTGTTCGCAAACAATGCAGAGACGGTGAAGCGAATCCAAGCTGCATTCGTCTAGTGACATTGGTGAGAAGTGAGTGAGTTCAAGTACGTTACCCAAGTACGTTACCCAGACATATTTTGTAGCGCATCTTGTAAGTGTCGATTCTTATAGACGACAGGAAGTATACAGTATGTGTCTTACATCTTTTAACCAGGAATAAGTGAGGTGTCTGCTTCCACCACTAAAAAATGTTGACCGTCATACATAGCCTAAAATGTGCTGGAAAATGACGTTACACGCCAAACGAACGCCAAACAAACAAAAACGATTTAAGTTTTATTTCAATTGCCCTTGAGAAAAATATTCTTGTCCGGTTCATTTGGTAAGTAGCACACACATCTATGGGTCCTTTATTCAAGGTCATGCAGTTTTCATGTCCAGTCATACTGAGTATTACTCCTAAACCCCTTATTCTTCTTTTGAGTAAAGTACTAGGAACTTCATAGATCATAATTAGCTCTTAAAATAATGTGTTTTCAATAATCCGTGTGTTGCAGATTAAAGTAATGTTTATATGTTCAAGGTCAGTGTGAATACTGATGTACTTCTGGTGTTCATTCCAATTCATAACTTTCCATTGCAGAGATGTTCAGATTTTATCTTATTTTCACTTTTCAGTAGGTGATAACACTTGTGTTACTCGGTTTTTATCCTTAGGTTCTATAGTAAAATAAAAAATATTTGGCAGAGTAAAATGACGATAATGTTTAAGATTTTGATTTTGAAAGATACATATATTGAATCAATTTGCATGAATGTGCATGAAATATGCAGGGTTTTAAAAGAAGCACACTGTAGATACCTTAATTTTAACAGTAAACTTGTTTGAACATCAAGGATAAAGACCGAGTTTATCACCTACCAGAATGTATTGGGTAGGTCTTATTTCTGGTCACTGATTGGTCAGTTTTTTTGATGATGCTCTATCAAAATTATGAATAAGCTGTCCAATAATTTCAGATAATGAGATGAAACTGTTACCGTATCATTAATATATTGGGCGTGAACATCACTTAAGTTCAAGGTCAAGCATCTTACGCAAGACATTTTCCCTTGGCTTTGTCCGTCTGATCAGTGATGGGGATGGTAAATAAAAGGTCCAAACTACCAAAGGCTATCCTGTCTGCATGTTAAATAATTATTACAATCTAGCAGAGCAGACTTTCATCGACTCTCACTGAGGTGGCTCTAATAACCATAATGTGCTGATGATTGTTTTCATTGGCGTTCCAGTGTTTTTTTTAATGGGTTGAGCTCGCTATGAGGCAGTGCCTTATTCATATTAACTGTTATAAATACGTATAATCCAGAAACTACCTCAAATTAACGCTTAGAATGTCCGCTTCTTTCTTTCATAACTTTAGACTGCAAATGTCGTATGCGTATCAAAGGGAAGTAACTATGATCATATTATAAGGCGTCAGTATACTATATCTGTCCATACTCCTATATCTCCCCCCAAGTCTTTTGTAACATTTTTCACAAAATGAAATCATTGGCATAAATCAAAAATACGCTTGAATATGAATCATACTGTTCAACAATGAAAAACAATTATAGCGAAACAATTAAACTGTGACTAGAGAAATTAAAATGACGTATGTCACAATGAAAATGGTCTAACAGGAAGATTATATGTCATAGTCATTGTGCCACACAGGCCTCCTGGTTGCGCGACATGAGCGGCGAAGGGGTGTCGATGGGGCGCGGTCACCTGGCTGGGGTGAAGGGGGTAATGGGGTCGAGGTGGGTGGTGTTGGTGGTGCCGGGTTGCCTCCATGATCCTCAATGGTAGAAGGTGGCTGTTCTGAAGGCGTGCCCTCACAATTGTCATTACTGGGAGGTGGCTGTACATAAGGGGTAGACATTGGGGGACTGCTAGGTTCAGGTGGCTTGTGCAGATCTGCGTATGGCTGAGTTGAAGGACGTGGCTGGGGTTTGAGTTGGGCTTTATAATCAGGATCGGGAAGAATGGACTGGGAGGTGATAATGCCTTTGTCAATTGTAATACACCGGGACATACTTTCTAAGGAATTTTCTGTTCCGAAGTGTGACCCGGCCTGAGCCATCCACTCTAACTACATAATGGTCGAACTGTCGTACTTCTATCACGATCCCAGTTTTGTCCCATTTAAGTGGGTGTGGTCCAACTTGGTTCTGAATACGGACATGGTCCCCTACGAAAAGTGGTGGGAGCCTCTTAATGTGCTCTGACAGTCTTTCAGCAGACGCCATGTGGCGTATTCGGAGGGCTTCTTCTCTCGCTAAGAGGGTCTCACGCCATGTATTATGGGGCTGGTATCTACCAGGTGGTATTGAGGTAAAGTCACGTATCGGCCGGCCAAAAACGCACATGGCTGGCGACAGTTTAGTGTCTCTGTCTGGGGTATTCCGGTATTGTAATATAGCACGTTGGAATGAATCCATCTCGAGACTGCCATCTGGGTTTGTGTTGAACATGAGTAGGCGTTTGACAGTCTTTACGCCAACCTCTGCACGACAGTTGCTGTGGGGAAAGGCAACTGATGATAGACGATGGTGAACTCCCCAGTCCTTAAGGAATTGGCGTGTGACAACAGATGTGAATTCAGGACCACCGTCTGAGGATAGCTCGTCGGGGATACCGAAGGTCACGAATGTGCGGCGCAGGCACTCTATTAAGCCCTGTGCACCTCCATGGGCCCGTTCAGCAATTGGCCAGTTTGAGTAACGGTCTACCACCACCAAATAGTTGCAGCCTTTGTGAGAGAAATAGTCAGCACATACACATTGGAATGGGTATTCTGTGTTCGCTAGTGGCGTGGGCGGTGCACTAGGATTAGACGGGGCAATACGGTTGCAATGCTGGCACGAAGCCCGTAGGGCGGAAATGGCAGGCGTTATTCCTGTCCAAAACACCGAAGATTCTGCTCGCGAAGTCATCGCTGTGACCCCTTGATGGGCGGAATGAAGGGAGGCCAGAACTTCTTGTCTAAGGGAAGGTGGAATTACTATACGGTCCTTGTATAGGATAAAACCATCAGCAGTGGGAAGACTGTCTCGGAACTGAAAATATTCCTGTAATGCCATAGGAAACCCATTTCGAGTGTCTGGCAGACCAGACTCAATAAGTTGTAGAAGGGCTTGCATATTATCACCATCGGATGTAGCTGTTCGAACTCTGTCCCAGGTTACAGATTTGAGGTTTAGAGAGTTCAAGGAAGCCACTGCTGAAACGAAGGATGGATCTTCAATGGGAGCCTCAGAAGCTGGGAAACGGAGTCCGTTCAAAATGAAGGGACAATGTGTAATTGTAGCCAAGGAGGTCTGTATTTGGGCTATGTCGTCTGTCAATAGTAGCTTTTCAGGGTCACCAGTAGGATGACGAGATATGCTATCCGTGGCCCGGTGTTTAGCACCTGGAATGTGGACCATGCGGAATCTGTACCTGAGAGTTTTCTCTTTAAGATTCCCTAGCCGTGAGTTGGAGATATTCTCAAACGACATGTCTCCAAAGAGTTTCAGGAGTGGTTTATGATCAGCTTCAACCACCAGATCAGTGCAACCCAGAACGAAATACCTGGCCGTATCAAGGGCGTCAACTACGGCCAACGCCTCGCCTTCGATGGCAGCATACCGGGATTCAGCGGCGTGGGTAAAGCGGCTACCTACTAATGTAACCTTCCATCCATCTTTGCAACAAAACGGTTCCGATTTGGCACAGGAGCAATGTTTCTGTAATAGCCAGAAGCCGATACCATCTTTGGACCAATCTGTTGCCAGACATGTAGGTTTGTTTGAGTCAAAGATTTGCACTCCCTTCTCAATTTCACGTGCAATGACATGTTTCGAATTTTCGAACAAAATGTCTAGTTCATTGTTCCATTGGAAGGGTGTGTTTTGTTTCAGTAATAGACGGAAAGGGAGCATCTTCTCAGTCATGCTAAATGCATATGCAACCTGGTTAACCAGGCCAAACCAAGAGCGAACATCCCTGATGTTCTTTGGAGTTGGGAAGTCTAATATCGCATGAAGGTATCTGCGACAAGGGCGGACCGTATCGGGGGTTATCTCAAACCCGGCAAACTCAACCGTGTCTGCCGCAAACACAAATTTCTGTGGATTTAAGGTGATGCCTTTGCCATTTTACTGCCTGAAAGAAACTTTCCTCGATAGAGTCAGACACAACAGAACGTCGTCTACGCATTTGGTTTTATTGGGGACGTCTGAAATAAGCTCGTCGTATCGTCGAGTGTATCCGTCGCCAGAAGCTATGTATCCTTGCGGGGCTGTTTTGTAACGGTAGCGTCCCCAAGGCGTAATGAAGCTAGTGAGGTGCCTGTCCTCCTGTCGAATGGGTACGCTATGATAGCCATTCCAGGCATCAAAGACGGTTTTCGTTTTACCTTGAGGGATGGAGCGCGGTTGGTGAAAAGGGGAGAGTGTGTGGTGCGTCTCACGTGCTGCATGAACGTTGAGCGCCTGGAAGTCCACTGCACCTAGGCTCTCCATTTTTCTTAGCACAGACGACCATCCTATGGCACCGAGTGACTGGTTCACCAATTGGGACTGGTTCAATGACGCCTAGGCATACGTCCTGGTCTAATCCAGCTTGGTAGCCCTATTGTCAACCCTTTTGTGTTTGTGATGTCGTTTGCATTTATTATTGATTTTGCCTCCTTGTTTGTGTGTTTGCGTATTTGTTTCTGTGTTTTGTGGTTTACTGTCCTCCTAGAATGCTACTTTCCCTGTCCGATCTTTTTATATTTCATTTTGCCAAGTCATTGAGTACCTTCAGTGTGGCTTTCTAGGCTATTGTTTTTTTTGTATTATATTAACACGAGCATATTTGTGTTTTACTTATATTGCCTATTGATGCTGCCTTGTTGGTTAGAGATTAAATCATGGCGGGGATTTCTTTATTTACACTGTCCTGTTTTAATGGGTTGACAGTAGGGTAAGTGTGAGGTTTGGTGCACCCTAGAACCGGTTTAAACCCCCAGTGGCCTACTTTGCCACTGACCGTTCAAAGGCGGTAGCCCTATTGTCAACCCTTTTTGTATTTGTGATGTCGTTTGCATTTATTATTGCTTTTGCCTTCTTGTTTGTCTGTTTGCGTGTTTGTTTCTGTGTTTTGTGGTTTACTGTCCTCCTTGAATGCTACTTTCCCTGTCCGATCTTTTTATATTTCTTTACCTTATCCCGCCAATGAATGGGTACAGGGATTGTCGGTTAAATTTCAGACCGTGTTCATTGTGTTCAAATAAAGATCAACAAATAGACCACGTTCTTATTTATAATCTTACCATCACTTTTGCATTAAATCACCCGATGTACACAGACGTTAATTAAAACAACTGATTTAAAATGTATGCTCTTTTAAAAAGGTGTACAAACTTGCCTTCTTGTTTGTCTGTTTGCGTGTTTGTTTCTGTGTTTTGTGGTTTACTGTCCTCCTTGAATGCTACTTTCCCTGTCCGATCTTTTTATATTTCTTTTGCTAACTCTTGCGTTTATATGTTCTAGTAAATTGTGAAACATATCCATATTTGATTTTTAGACGTTTCATGCAGTACATCACAAGTTTGTGTTCGTTTTCGTTGTCCGTTTTCAACGATATAAAACATTAACATCCAAGCCTTCCTTCTATTTGCCAGATGTAGTTTACAAGGCGACACTCACAACAGGTTTCTTTTTTCCATTATTTCATTTATATATTTATATAAAGATACTGACTAGTAAAGTAACTGATTACAAATAATTATCACCTTGTGTGGTTGCTGGGGTAGAATACAACCACTGCAAATTGTGCTTAAGCCATAGGGGTCCCCTCCAAACCCCCATGTCATGTTCATTTTGGCATTTTTTATCATGCAAATTCAAGGTCTTCGTCATGACACCGCATATGGGAACGTTGCTTCATTGTTAATGAAATGTGTACTATAGAATTTGCATCAAATCTACAGTTCTCAGGTTATACATACATACTGTTCTAGGCCCATTTCCCATATTTTATTTTGATGTATAAAATTATAGAGAATGAACATTCCTGTTCGGCGCTATATCAACTTTTATGTGTTGGTGCGCCGCTAAACTCAGTTCAAATTATAAAAATACAATTAATTAGAATAATATTAAATTTAATATGCAACATTTCCACTCGGATGGAAATGATCCATTACCGTAAAGTCAATAATAGGAACCGTCGTATAAATTGCATTTTGGCGCAAGAAAATATCCAGGAAATACCTTATTTATGAGTTTCCAACATCCAAAAGTAGAAAGTTTAACATTTCTCACTAAACTTACTGAATAATTGTGGACAAAAATGACCTAAGTGGAGAAATAGATGCACTCATTAGCAGTTTGTCATCAAACTCCGCATAAGTACGCGATTTTACTCACTCGAAATGAATATATAGAGTCTAGGTTTGACGTGAGCTGCATTGTACCAACCCAGTAAACTCGATCATGAACAATTGTAATAATTATACAAAGGTCAAGGACACTATTACTAAAAATACAAATTGATTTTTATCTCGTCTACTCTGAAACTACAGGATGGATTTTCATGAAACTTTACAGGAATGTTGTCCATGATGTCTAGTTGATCCTAGCAAAAAATCACTTTGAAATCCAGCATGGCGATCAAAGCTAAAAATAGATTATTAAAAACATGTTTGTAGCAACTACTTTTTGAAAACTATAAGTGATATTGATATGTGACTTTTTCTAAAATGATCAGCATGACATGGTGTTGGTCCTTGTCCGAAATTATTTTGATTCGACATTAAACATTGCTGCCAGTGGTCCGCTTGTTTCCATAGTTATATAATAAAAACTTTGCAGCGACTACTCCTCTGAAACAACTTGACGGATTGTCATGAAACTTCACAGGAATACTGATCCAGCTATCAAAACCTATCAGTAGAGCATCAAGGTTATTGAACTGTTGTTGCAGAATAAATTTACTTTTCCTTAAGGAATTTTAATAAAACTTCACCACAAAGTGCATCTCATGGAAAGGAATCTCGGGATTGTTATTTAGGTAGTTTGATTTTAAGTCAAGGTCATTGTTGCTATTGTAAATTGGTTTCCACCCAATAACTTCAATTTCCCTTGACGGATTTAAATAACAAAAAAATCACCTCAAGGGAATTAAACATGAGATTGTTATTCAGGTCATTTTTTCCAAACGTTACGGTCACTGTTAGAGTAACTACAAATAAAATTAGGTTTCTGCTGTTTAAATTCACTTTCCCTTAAGGAATCTTAACGAAACTTCACTTAGATGAATCTCCGATTGTTATTTAGGTAATTTGATTTTAGAGCAAGGTCACTGTCAGTGTAGATGTGAAATTGATTACTACTAAGTAAATTGATTTTCCCTTGCAAGATTTCAAGGAAACTTCACCACAAAGTGTGGCTTGTGGTAAGAAAGCTCAGGATCGTTATTCAGGGTGTTTTGTCAAAAGGTCAAGCCTCAAGATCATTTTTACTATAAATAAAAAATAGTTTCCGCTCAATACATTTGTAGCATGGTCTCTGAAAATTCCCTTTGTAATAGCACAGGTGTAAATCGTTAATTGAAAGTAACACCTGTCAGAATAAATGGTATAATACAACTACCAGTTATTGGAAGTCAGAGTTTGGCAGGGAGCTGAAATGGACATGCTGCAAAACTAACAGAGTATGGTTTAAATGAGTTTCACAGAACTTCATTAAAATATGCAGCCCATTGATAGGAAACACTGGATTGTTATTCAGGTCGGTTGGTCAAAGTTCAAGGTTGCTGTTACTTTAAATAGAAATATTTTTTTTCGCAATAACTTAACTTTCCCTTGAGGGCTGTCTTATAAAATTTGGCAGGGTTGGGAAGTATCCATTGTGCAGTTTTATGATAGGTGGTTACACCTATATGGGACATTCTATTTGCTGAATTTGCTGGTTTTCACTGGGTTTCATTTTAATGAAATGTTGGAATTAATTCATAAGCATAACCTGCAGCTTCATCTGGTCGATTCAAAGGCCATGCTTTAAGAATTAAGATTAGTGCACAGAATGAATGGTTATAATTATGTAAATATACAGTTTAAGTTGTGGTTTATTTGAAGTAAAATCTGTTAAATCGAAATTTAACTTGGCTGATTATTTTTTTTGTACGCTCCGTGCTGTTGAGAACATCTCTGTAGTTTAAGAAATCATGCTTTTCTTTCGAGAAAACAGATCCAGGTTCTAGTCCTGGCAGGGATCCTGGCACACTTGTGATAAAATTGTCCATTACACAATTATACTAGTGTTAAAACATCTTTCCATAATATTTGAAATCAGACAAAACCCAAAGAAACATATTAAACTATAATTCTTTTAATACAATTATGATATAACTTCATTGTTTTATTTCTATAGTAATCAGGTCGGCAAACAAAGATTTTGTCACCTCCACTATTTTGGAGATGTGTCACTTTACTGATAATTAATTGGTCAAATTCTTGCTAATATGTCATGATAAAATGATAATTCACCGCCGTTCAAACATGTCCGTACTCCCATGCTATAATACATGTATTATAGCTTTTCTTGTTATATTCATATTTACACGATCATCTTGTGTTTACTTTAATATTTGCCTATTAATGTTGTCTAGGTTTTAAGAGGATATAGTCAGGCGGAGTTTCGTTATTTACCCTCTCCCTTTTAATTGGGAAGTCAATATAGTAAAAGTGAGTTTGGTTCACACTAGAACCTATTTAAAACTGCCACTGACAATTCCAAGGCGGTACCGCTTTTGTCAACCGTTTTATGTTTGTTGTATCGCATACTGTATTCTTTGCTACCTTAATAGTGTTTCAGGAAAAGTTGATGGAGCTGTTAGTATTTTGTTTTTATATCATTACATATAAAAGACGATACATGATTGCCTGTTTAATATTGAATTCATTAAACCAGTTGAATAAACTGTATGATGCAAGGCGCTGCCGAACATCATATCCTTTTTATCCAACGACTTGAATAAATTTTATATTGAATATGCACAAACGAGAGATTCTCTATATCATATAATGCAGCTCTTTATTTATATCTGTTGCATCAGATTTTTCCGCTCTAGTAATTTCAAAGAAACATATTTACAAATTAGACCCCAAGATCACCATTGAAAAAACTTGGTACAGAACCATAAACGTTTTGCAAATGTAAAATATTAAACTTCTGGCTCTTGTAATTTCAGAGAATTGTATGTCTATGTACAACATGTGTCTCCTGGGGTGGGGCTAAATTTGAACTCAACCTCAGTGTCGACATTTGAACAAACTTGATAGAGAACAATAGGCTTATAGCAAAGGCAAACTATTAAACCTTTGACTGTTATTGTAGTTTCAGAGAAGATTTCTTTTAAAAAAATGTCCATATATAAGTCTATGTAAAACTTTGACCCAGGGGCTGGGCCAAAATTTGACCACAGGGTCACCATTTGAACCAACTTCGTAGAGGACCATGAGCTGATGATACATGTAATATATGAGAGTTGTGGTTTCAGGGTCAAGATTTTTAAGTTTTTTTCTATACAAGTCTATACAAAACATGTAAAATATATATATGCAAACGTTGAAACCCCGAGGCCCAGCCAGGTTTGACAACGGGGATTTAATTTGAACAAACGTGACAGTACAGGGAGAAGTCGTTCGTTTAAGCAAAAGTTAACGGTCGGACGAAGACGGACGGACGGACGGACAAAAAGCGGCGGTCATAATAACTCACTTTGAGCCTTTGACTCAGGTAAGTTAAAAGTAATAATGCATATAACAACAATACCTTGCTATCTAAAAATTCCTGCATGCTTTGGCAGATTTTCTTTTGCGAGTAGTTTTGTTTGTCTGAATCTCTCCCTTCTGGCTATTAAATTTCATAACCATTTGTTCGAGCTTAGGATCATCCTCTTGTTGTTTCTGTTAAAACAGTAATGCAAACATATCTTTACCCATTATTCTGCCATGGTTGTTAATTGTCATATGTTGAAATAATGCTTATAAATATGTGATGATTCTACAGCTAATTTTATTTATCTTTGATAATTAAAAAAGTACATCGTTTACGGTGAAGTATCATGTAGTTTTCGGAGTTCAGTTGTTTCTAATAACCAATTAAACCAGGTTGAAGGTGGGTGAGAGTGGGTGGCTGGTTGGTAAGTGGTAAGTTGTGAATATTAAGTTGAGCAATATCCATCATAATTACGCTATAAAAGGTAAGACAAATAATAACACAGAAACATACATTTAAAGAACGTTAAACAGTGTCAGACCACCGCCACCTCTACCGCCACCCGCCCAATAATAATGCATGGGGATTGATATCACTTTTCAAGAAAAACACAACAAAACATTATCATTTCATAGGGCAACTCCTCCCTTCAGTCCCTTCAACCCCTTCACATCGCTGTTTAAAATGGGTGGGTGGGGAGTGTGGATTAACGTGGTAAGCATGCTTCATAGTTAAACAAAACAACACAGAACATGTACGTTTAAACATTATGAGTCGGGTTTTGCGTGGATTGGGTGTGTGAGGGTACACTATAGCTGAGCTATGAAAAAGACGAAATAATATATATAATATAAATACCGTAATACGGAAACATTACATAGGCATAGGATATGTTAAGTTGAACTCTATATGTGCCCAGCTAACCTATGAGCGCACATGGATTCTATGATTATGTTTGTCTACTCCTTACGCACGCTATTTAGATAATGTTATAAGGAATCTGATACCAACATTTGGTTGTGCTAAGACACATATTCATATGTATATATATCCATATATATATATATATATATATATAAGGGTGAGAAAATACATACATCTACGAAAATGTTGGAATAAATTAATAGATGGAGAAAAAACATTTATACAGTGCTACAGTTTATAAAAACCCTTCATCAGGGGTGCACAAACACGACAAGAACAAATACGAAACAAAAAAACACTAAAATACATGGCAGTTTAAATAAAACTCTTTAAAAAACAACATCGTTTGGGAGTGTTGCAGGGACTGGCTACTTTGAATAGACACTCTGGAGCCAAATGTGATACTAATAAAAGAATATATCTGGTTGGATGAGGGTAAAACTGTACGATGACATTCAGTTACGAAGAGAGAGTGAAGATGTAAAAAGATAACACAAACCCTACCTCAAAACCTAAAACCTAAAATCGATACTGCAGGATACAGTATAAAGCAGCTCCAAAGCTAATGAAAACAATGAATAAGGCTAAACAAATAAAATAAAATAAATGGAGATATTTAGATCAAGGGAAGTAACAAAATTACTAATAATAGAACATTGCTTGTATACGGTGACAAACACATTTTCCACGATAATGGGACATTGTAGATTGTATGGGTTATCAAATATTCGGTACTATAGGATTCCATGTACTATATGGACCAGCTCTTTAGATAATACTATAAGGAAACTCGGGCCCAAATTTGATTAATATATGACACAACTTTTATGATTTATGGATCTTTTAACAAAAGCTCTTTTATTCTTTGAACAATCGAGCTAGCGAAATGAACCTCCAATTTGATTACATTTTATTTTAATATATGGAAACAAGTTTGAAATCAAAATGATACTAGATTAATAAATCGAGGCTTTTTAATAAATTTAAAATAAACTAATTTAAGATTGCCATGTGTGTCTTGAAACGTTTATAATATACTGGCGTTGAAACTAAAATAGCTTGATATTTAGTACTATACTTTACCTCAAGTTCCTCTGATATAAGTGTTACAGTGGCGTACACATGTTTCACCATGAGAGTCGGAGGTAGAACATCCACAATTTTGGGGTTGTTCGATGTATTGATGATGCCATCTATTGCCACACCATCTGGCCAGAAAGATTCGTCCGATAAATATCGGAACATTGTCTCTTCAGGGTCGGCTTCTCTGAGCGATAAACATCTATGGCTGAATCTTCTTATTGCTTTCAAAACAAGCTCAGATATATTTGCATTTTCTTTAGTCAGAGTCGTGAAATGGTTTTTAAGATCCATATCAAGATTTACTCTGAATTGTTCATCAATATCATCTATAACTGTATCAGAATTTAGCTCTTCCAACAGTTCGTATAAAGCCACAACATGGCAAAGTTTAACACTACTTGGTGGGCTCGGAAGGAGATCATTTGGAAAAGGTATTGTCAGAAGGTTTTTCCATTCTTCCGCATAGTCAGTAAGTGATTGAGTGGAATCTCCTTTTGTTTTCTTTAAAAGTGTCATGATTACTCCTAAATTCATCAAGAGTTCTGTTATCATTCTTGGATCATAGTCTCTTTCTTTCTTCACTTTATCTGCAATATCCGTAGGCAGAACATATTGTTTTACGCCTGCCTTTAGCTCAGTCACTAGTGAAACGTAATTCCGATACAATTCATCTGTGAACACGATCTTTGGCAGTGAATTCTCAAGTTGTATATATAATTTTCCAACGAGAACTTGCATGGCCAATCTTCTCTCGCTACTGTCGAAGTCGTAATAAATCTGCCTACCACGGCCATAAGATAAATCACATTGTGATTCATTGAGTAGCGTGTCAAATGGGGAGGTTAAATCTACAATATGTTGTTTTTTTACTTCTGATATCTGGACACATGCAACCACAGAAATGGTAGGTTCCCGGGAAAGGAAATGCGCAGCAGGGCAAACTGGTGCCATTTCTAGGGCATTGTCAAGAAAGGTATTTTGTATCGTAACAAGAGTTTCCAGTACTTCATACACAATGGAATCTGTTCCCAAAATCAAACATTCTGACATTTTTGATTGATAACTTATTCGATTAATGTTATCAAACAATTCGTGTTTTGACAATAATGTCCAAGACTTTTGGAATTCGTCGAAGCGTTGTCTGACAGTAGCTTTCTTTTTGTCGTCGCCACTGAAGTGAATAAAATCCAAGACGGTCATGTTGAGGCATTCTTGTCTCTTCATCACGTAATTTGCATTTGAAACAGTCGCAGTATGCCACAGGACAATACTGACTATATGGATCGGTAGCTTTAGTTTCGAACGGCTTTTCAAAACAAGCCTCAGGAATGGAAATGAACTCTTATGTAATTGTAGCTCAAGTATGAAGTTGTCTATTGTCGGCCCGCCTTGTATTCTCAACATTGATGATAGTTTAGCTAGGTTGTCTTCTTGTAACAAGCGACTTGGTTCGTCAAGTTCATATATTGCCATGATCACGCTGTTCGTAGACAGTTTGTTAATATATGCATGTTGTTTGACAATGTCATGCATTTTTTGAAATCGCTCCTTTAAGATTACATTTACACTGATAGAGAAGACGTTTTCCCATTTATCTCTATCCGTAGAAGTTTTTATAGGACTACAGATTTCACAAAGTAGGTCTCGCGTATGCAACATAATCGTATGCAGAAACAGACCGACGCTGTTACTAGCTAAATTCAAGAGTTTAGCAAGATTTTCCCAATGACAATTGATGTCCTCTGATAATATTTGAGCAACATCTATTTCTGATATTAAAGTAACGTTTTCAATTGTTTTTGCATCGGCGAATCCTAGTGCCAATGAACCTAGTATACATCCTTTGATGAATATATAAAGAATGTTGCAGGTCACGGAAGACAGCCCTCTGGCTCCAAACCAAATCTCTTTCATTCCGTCACATGTTACAAATCCAGCTTTCGAGTTAACATGTCCAATTTCTTCGTCACCAGTTTTTACAATAGGATGCAGAGTTTTCTGGCAAATTATACATCTAAATTTCTCTACAGTGCCATGAGTTGATATACGATGACCGCACTCACAAGTTGCAAATTTGAATCTCAATAAAGAAGGCTCTGCGTCCTCTATAGTGGTAGATGCATCCAAGTTGTTATCTGGAAAACCTGGCAAAAACATTTCATTTATACCTTGTGGTTCCATGAGGCACGTTGCTAACATGGTGTTATCGTCTTTACTTGAAGATTTGTTAAACGCAAGCAACAAGCCGAATAGAGATGATAACACAGAGTTAATAGAGACATCAGCCGATGTTGATTCTTCTGAATGCATGAACTCATGAACTTTAAAATCTTCTCTACCCAAGAGACATTTTAATAAGACAATCTTTGGCTTCTGAATCGAATGAGCAATTGCTTCCTTGAGTATAACACCTGCTTGCCTAAACACTGTGTCAGATACTGCCATATAACTTCTGGGAATGTAGAAATGTTTCATAGCTACCGAGTAGAGGGCAATCATTCCTTCAGAACTTGTACTTGCTTCATTTACAAACTCTGCTATTCTGTTCTGAAATTCGTTTCTATCGGGAGGGTCATCAAACAGTGCCTTAAGGTTCTTCGCCTTTTCACGAATATGACAACTAAGAGGAGAACCTTCGAAGTATTCGTTCAAGTAAGTATGGTCTAAGCAAATATTCTCAAGAAATGTTAACTCCTTTTTCCCGCGTTCACAAAACTTGTCCACACGACTTACTAATAAATTCGTTCCAATAGCCTTTAGAAAGAATGTAGCGAGTGCCATACTGACGCTGTTTTCTGTTATGTCTTGGAAGCAAGCATTAATGACAACCAGTGTATTTGGGTTTAAGCTGCAAGTTTGAAACACACGTCCGAATGACTCAACAAATGTCTTAAAGTACGCCACTGCTGCAATATATTGTATTCCAAACACTGATTTTTTCAGCACGGTGCAACAGTGCATGAAGTGTTTAATAGCGTTTTTATTGCCATTAACAATTAATTCATTTTCTTCAAATGATTCCATGTACATATCTTTCATTAAATCTACTAGCAGGACTGCAAATGAATCATTGTTATTGCCTTTTGAATCTATTTGTTTCAAGCACATATCTAGGGTATCTAGATTGCATGAATGAGACTCGCAAGCAATACTTTCTGCATCCCCATCCAATTCTGATAGATTTCCTCCACTATCATTCTTTTGTTCGGCATATAAAATCTCTAAGAATACATCTTCATTTTCGTCTAATTCATATTTTAGAGCCAATTGAAGCGGTAATTTTAAAAGTGAGCACGACATGTCTGGTAACTTGGATTCCGAAACTAATGAAGTCAAATGCAGTAGCGCAGACGTATCCGGATCAGATGAAAGACACCTTATGAAGTAGTTTGACAACATCCTTTGACTGTTCATTCGTGCAGTAGCTGGTGCAACTTGTATAATGTGCATTAGAGCTTGAAAAACGTATTCTGAGTCTAAGTCGTGATCTTCAAAACAGAGATGTCCAACATTTTTCAGAAGCGTGTCACCAATTGTAAAAGGAATTATCAGTCCAGCAGCAACATCATTGCACAGTCGTAACGCATGAATGGATTTAGGCACCTGTGAAACCTGCGCAGCTAAGGCCAGCACACAGTTTGTTTTACATTGCCAAACTGATACACCTTCAAAACGCTCAAGGGTTTGTGTTGTAGGAATCATTTTTTTACAAACATAGTCTACCAACACATCATGCTGAGTCCAAGTATATTTTTCATTGGAACTGTTCTCCTCTATCGCAACATCTGCATTTTTTCCAGGTGCATCTCTATTTATAAATGCGGTATTCAAACCCGTTTCGATTAATGACTGAACAATATCTTCATCTTCATTTATTAGAACATGTTTACATGTTTCTAACAGTTGCAGCTCAGCATTGAAGAGAGACGCATTAGCCCAAAATGTAGTATGCAGTCTTACAAAAAGCTCCGATGGATACTTGCATGATAAGTCTGTTTTCTGAGAAATAGCCCACCTTATATAAGCAATCCTTATTGACTGTGGTATACTAGAGCATCTACTGTATGACACTAAGTTACAGAAGTCGTAAATATAATCATCATTCCATGCATCATATTCAAATTCAGCAATATGGGTTAGCTTCTGCAAAACCAAGCATTCTTGTTTCTGTAACAGATCACTGTATATTTCTGGTGGAAGATCGTCATCCTCGTCCAAGTCACATTTTCCTTTGAGAAGTGTAATAGATTCCAAAAACTCATCCCGTGTCGTCTCAACGCTTTCGTACAACAATAAGCCAAATGGAGTTCTCAAGCAGAAGTCTTTACTGTCACACATGCACGTTTCTGGTCCAGACTCTTGTCGTATTGTTTCTATTGAAAATATCTTTTCATTGGCAAGCATATCCTCCCACGACTTTTGTCTTTGTTTTGAAAAATCGTCATTGATGAAATAGCTATCAATAATATTCATGTCTTCCATTTGATATACTAATTTTGACAGCGGAATATTTATTTCACTAAGAATATACATCTCCAACGCATTTGCAAAACTTGACGATGTATGAATAGCTTGGCTATTGCACGCGACCTTTACGTGCCATTCAAGATCGTTTAGATTATCATGATGCTCGCTTATCCAGGCACTTATTCGCTCATCTAGAATTGAAAGAAAGTCTGTTGACTGTTTCATTTTTTCCAGAACGTTGCAGATGCTAGCTACATTGCGACCTTGACCATTGGTATACTTGATCCTTGTAAACGCCCAAAACAGCTGCTCTTTGATATGCTTTACTAGTGGGCGTTTTTTCATAATAACTGACTTTAACGATGAACTGCATAACTCGGGAAGTGTAGTTTGTGGCCGTTCTAGACAATCTATCATGACCAACCTCCACTCCGACAGATAGTTGATCTGTGATACAATGTTCAATGTACCGTTATTCCTATCAATATGTATCACGAGATACACGTGTTTAACACGTGTTGTACTGCCCTTTGAATTAAATTCATACCTGCATTTTTCTATTATTGTTTTTGCTAACATAACATGTTTCTCGTCATCAATTGCGCTGCACTGTAAAAACATCACCTCAGCATCCGACTCCAACCAAAAATGCTTCATTCGCGTAGCGAGTTGTTTCTCAGATTTGAAGGAACCCAGTTTTTCTACTTGAGATTTGCGTTCTGTTACATTCTGTAGTATCTTTGTGTGAATGTTACTGTTTGTAAAAACGACAACCATAATACCATTGCTTTTCATACTTACTTGTTCCCTCTCTTGAATAAGATGATATTTCATAAGTGTGGCCATTCCTTCGTGTACAGGCAAGCTAAAATACTGTTCTTTTATTGTTTCCAATTCGTTTAAAATGTCAACATCCATCGATTCCGATAAACGCACGACGACTTCAGACCTAATAGCCCACAGCAACGTTGCTTTGCATTTCGAGATAAATCGCTCTTCGTCTATTTCGGTTGCTAATGCCTGAGATTCCCTGTGAAGCTTAAGAATAAGTGAAGCAACCATATCTTCACTATAGTTAGGAAATGTGTCGTATCTTGTGAAATGTTTACCCCTTATGTTGCTCAATCCATCTATCCATTTTTCCAAAATCTGTATAACATGTGCCTGTGTTTCGCTAAGAATATCTGAAAATCTAAGATATTGCTTTTCAAATCTGTTCAGAAATGGTGGGTCTGTAAGGTCAAGTTTACTCTCGTCCACAAGAACAATACACCTAAATGAGTCCGCTACATGACACATGGGGTTACTGTACGGCCCAAGAGCTATACGGCAGATCTTTTTGTTACCGATAACTGTGTAATTTTGATTCAACATGTCGTACAAACTTCCATAGATATTTTCAAGATCTTTCAGAATCAAGACCAGTCCTTGTTCCATGCATAATATGATTCGACTCAGTATTCTGTAGTTATAATCATCTGTCAAATCTTCTTCAAACTGACTTCCAAAGATAATTTCCTTTTTTTCCCGATCAATCTCAGACAGTTTTTTTTCAACAATTCCTAGAACAGATTCTCCAGTCGTTATTAACATGAGATTCCTTGCCATCTGGTCTGTAACATTACTTGTTATTAAGTCTGTTACTGGTATTTGTGTTCTTGACAAGTTTCTGAAGTGTATCTGGAAATGAGCCATCAGTGTTTTCTGTTCGACTGGTAACCCTCCAAAGTTTCTTAAGATTCCTGTCATTACTATGATAGAGATAGCGGCATCGGACAATTTTATATCTGCTTCAGACAATTCTTTAGCAATATATTTTACTAAAGAATAATAATCACGCAGACCATGGAAGTTTTTTATTTCCAGGTCTCTTGAATAGAGAAAATATGATTCAGCTATACTGTGCAATTTCTTCTTGATTTCAAATGTGTGAAATTGACTTGACGATCGAAAGCGATTTATCAATGTCGGACTATCTTTTCTTTCAAATGATTCGCTGATTGAGATTCCGGTTTCATACAATTCATCCTGATCCATATCTGGGCGTGATAAATGTATTGCTCTGTTCATTTTGGAGGCATCCAATGACCAGTTTGATATTCCAACAACTGCTACGTTCGGTAAACTCTGTCCATCTGGTTCTAACAAATTGTGTAGAACCTTTAATGGGTTAAATTGAGAAATTTCTGCTAAACCAATTTCATCCAATATGACAACTGACAAAACTTCGTCATTGCTATTCGACTTTTGATATTTTTCAGCCTTTGTGAATACCTTGCTAATTCCGTCAGATGTTGAGGATTCGGAACCTTGGAATGATACACAATATAACTGTGGAAGAGTTTTAAAAAACTCATCTTTTGAATCCTTTCCTCTCAGATTACTTCGTATAATCTGCATCGCCAAGGATTTACTACATCCAGGCTTTCCCACCACAAAAATGGGAATTCTGTTCAAAATGCAAACCAGAATAACAAATACGTTTTCCTGCAGAGCTGTGTTTTTAGCAGTTCCATTTGGCAAGTCCATTCGTTCAATGATGTCTTTCTGTTCTTGTTTGATTATATCGTGAATCAGTTTTTCTTTAAGCAAAACAAGTCTGTGTTGTTTAAATACGTTTTCCATTTTATATCTATACGCCTTTCGTGTGCATTTTTTTGAAAATCTACAGTGGTAACAATGCGCAAGTGCAAGAATTATTGCCTTAATTGAAATATCTATACTAATACATAATGACAAAGGTCTTCTCTCAAGAGTAGATGCAAACCATTTTGTCAAAGTTTTGCACCTTTGTACATCTCGTAGACTAACACTGTAAAGCGTTCTTTCGTGATCTCTAACAAATTGTTGTGATGTTGCCAAGAGAGCTGTCAACAGTTCGTGTTTTTTTCCGTCCTCTCGAAACACATCTGCCACCATCCTTTTTATATAGATTGCTTCATCTTTTTCACTGAGACTTCCAAAGTCCCACACAAAGTCAACCAACATTTCTGGAAGAGGAAGAACTCTATATACAAATCGAGATAGTTCATCTGTTTTCACTTTTCCTTCAATTCCAGCAGTTGAAATAGCTGTAGCAGATCGCAGTTTGTAAGGATTACATGCACCCATGATTACAAGATTTGGAGCCAGAGACTTTTCAAGGCATTTGTGATGGCATATGATATCACTTATTAGCCCTATGTGTTCGCATGTATTGATTTCATCTAAGAAAAGCCACAGCTCTGTGTTGAGATCTTTCAAAGCATCTTCGTTACTTTGAAAAACTCTCAAAATGATTGCTTGTTCTTCAATCCCTGCATGAATATTCATGACAACAAACTGTACTTCACATATCGCTGCTAGATATCTTATGAGTGAAGTTTTACCACAACCTGTTTCTCCCATAACAACAACTGGAATCCTTGCCTTGATACGTAGCATTATAAGAACCATCTTTAATAGATTGTCAGGTGTCAGTGCATATTCACTAGCAAGTTCCAGAAGTTTTGGCTGTGGAAGCGGCATTGGATCTGCTCTTGCTATTTTTTGAAGAAGTGTCTGAAGTTGTGACTGATTCATAAATTTAAAATCTTGCATTTTCTTTTTCATTTGACCTTCGAAAAGTTGTGTAATATGGCTTGGTACTTTCGTTATGTCCCTATACAAAGGTGAAATAGTTTGGATGTTTTGATTGTGAAAAACATAGATAAGATGATTGCTATTTTCCCATTGTATGATTCCTTCGAGTCGATTAGGAATGTGTTCGTTTTCTTTAGCTTTATTTGTTACATCTGCAGTTAACGTTGACGACTGTGTTAATCTGCAAGCGTTTACTGACTTTAATGTAAATTCCTGCGAAACATCGACCAATGCTTTGGTCAATGTGCTCTTTACTGTTGATACGCTTCTAGTCCCAATCATATCCCTAATGCGAGATGTTTTGAAAAATGCACTGCATGCCATTTTCTTGAGCTGGTCAGCAAGAACACTGAGGGAAATGTTTACCACGGTGAATGATAGGTCCCTTATCGTAGGCATATACATTCTGAGCAAGATTCTACATTTTCTCGCAGAGATTGGTTTGACAGCATAAGCACCTGTAAAACATACATCAGTTTCGTCGAGCTCACCCTTCTCCATGAGATATAAGAAATGACAAACAACCTGTACCGGACTCTGTATTTCCTTGCTTATAATAAAGTCTCTGTAGTCCTTCCATCTCAAGTGAACTCGCCTAAACGACACAGCAGTCTGCAAGGAGTCTTGAAGAGAATCGTTTATTGTGTTGGCAATTTCGATGGAAATGTGTGACGTTGGTAAACTTGCAGATACGGTACCTGCAGTAACGTGTCTTAATATAAGCAGTTCAAACAAAAAGGTGTCCAGTTCAACATGATTGTGAACATTTCCAATATCCAGATGAAGAACGTGATATGTATCTAACCTTAGGTCTCTCAGTCGCTCTACAATTGTTTTCTTGTTAACTGACCCGCTAATATGAAGACTTACAATTGCCTTCTGAACGTCATGGGCCATATTCGAAATAGTGTTTGATTTTCCAAGACCAGCAATTGTTGATGTAATAGTGCAGACATCGGGACTTTCCTTTGACAATATATCACGAACCTTTTGATCTGATAATGGTCGTACAGTCATCACATGGTCACTTAATTCATCTATAAAAGGATGGTGTTTTGTTCCCCTGCAAACAACCGCCAACAAAAAGTCATTTTCTTCGTTGATATGCCTCAGTGCATCAACCAGCTTGAACTGAATCTCATTTAGGAGCATCTCGACATTCGCTATGCAAAACAGTGTTCGAACCCTAGAGAATATATATGCGCCTAAACATCTACTGAGTAAAAGCTGTAGTTCACTCCATGTAGTGTCTCTAGTACAAAATAATAACTGGTTTGCCTCGGGGAGTCTCTGCGTAGTATTTGCATATAGTGCTAATATGATCCGCACAACCAATAAGCTAGATTCATCTAGATGAGCAAGCAACAGTTTACCGTTTTGAACCACCTCTGTAATTCGCTTAGAATGTTCTTCTTTCGATGCGACCATCCGTTCAAAAGGTGTAAGCTCGTGGAACGTCAAATGTAATGACTGTCCTATACAATGAAGCATGTTCGTGTCATTCCAAATAGGATATGTCCGCCTTTCAATGGAATAGGTATGCCTTAGATTACGTGTGGACAAATGTGGATGTACATATCTCAAAAGAGATTCGATATCTTCATTTTCCAAGTTTTTCTCTAAGTAATCATGTAGCGTATGGATCTGCAATCCATGTATAAAATTCATCAGATAATGCGTCTTTCTTTCTGATAAAAGTGTAACTTGCCAAGAACACAATTCTTCATAAAGATCGTGTTTAGTATGTTCAAGATGTATCGGTTCTTCAATTATATTAATGTTTGCGAATCTGACATGTCCGGATGTGTGCAGGGTGTACACCATTTCAGCTATATCTAGGCACATATCTGCATAACCAATAAATTTTTCAAGTTCATCGCTCTTGAGATGTGTTTCTGAACCTTTTCTTTCTGTGTTCATAAGAAGAAGGGCACGGCTTCTCAAATCGACCAGCGTACTTCTTGATTGTGATACTTTGGTTTTCGCATGCGTGTATGTTGCTCTAACGTCGCATTTATTATTTTCTTTGTCAAGCGTAAAATGGAAAAATCCCTTTGTAACAATGTTCTTAATTGTTTCTTTCGTCTGTTCCCCTCTGTTAGCAACATTTGTGTACAGTGATTTCAAGTTGTGGATATGTTCCATGCATTCATCCATTTTAGCAGGTAGACCAATAGCATCTTTCTTAAGTTTTTTTGTTTGTCTTGCAACTGTTTGAAAAAGATTCTTACCACTTTTTTCGAAAGTCGGCTTTAGCAACGGATGAAGAAACCGCTTAACTTCTATAAGTCCTGAAACGGTTGATTCGCTCACGTATTGCTCTGATATGTCTTCAACTGCGTCTATAAGATTTCTTATATCTTCGTCTACAATCGTCTGTAAGAATTCCAGCAGCGACGAGCATTTTCCAAGCGAGTTTAGAATATTGACTGTTTCTTTCGATAACCCTTCAGCTAAATCAAATATTGTCTTAAGACAAACTCTTATATCGGAAAATGAATATGATGCACTTTCAAAACCTAGCAAGCCTTCAAAGGACCCAACGGCATCAATGAATGCCTTATTGTCGGCAAGGTTTATACCAAATGCAACGAGTGACGACTTCATTGCATCAACCGATTCTTTTACTTCAGGTATTTTCTCTATCCGCTGCAGCGTACGTTTCGTTTCTCGATAAATAGGTATCTGAATTTCTCTTTCTGCAGTTGTAATTTCAAAAGACATGTCTGCCCTGCAAAACATGGCCAATACCTGTGTCATATTTGTTGAATCTTTGTCTTGTAATTTGTGCCAAGCGTCTTTGTAACAACGACCGCCTGTTTTCAACAAAATCTGTAGAAATATAATTGCGTCTTCCATGTTTACTGAGGTTACATCACTATTTATCTTCATTTCCCCAAATAGATAACTCAAACTTTCTAAAGGTGAATCTTCGTCAGATATCCCCTCCTTTTTCATTCGTTGCAAATATTCGTTGTATACTGTCTCCGTACACACATTCCAAAACACTTGCGATGAAACTCTTGCTTCTAGGTTCTCACATATTTCAGGTACCTCGGCAATGTTATTCCACAGGCCTTTTAAAACGCAGTCTCTCGCGGTCACCCGGCCTTTTTCAAGTTCCTTCTCTATGTCATCTACATGTGAAAGCAACGTGGCAAACGCAGCAGGAAGATCAAAATCTGTAGGTTCGCTATCGTTGTTAATCTTTTTGGTCACCGCAGACAAAACCGTTTGTACACAGGTGAGTTTTTTCTTTTCTTCGTTATATCTCATTTCCGTCTCACTCCATAATTTGCTTATTTCATTTTTTGTACATTTTCCATAAGTTAAAAGCATCTTTGATTCTCTTGCTTTCTCTGTCAGACCTTTTACAAAACTGCACTGTACTTCATGTTGTCGGAATAAAGAAACCAATTCATTTAAACAATCGTGTGCTTTTTTACATTGCTTGTGTTCTTTTACTAACCTTATTTCTTTCCCGTGCCCGTTAAATATCAAACACCAAAGTTTGCTGTTTTGTACAAGAATGACAAACGTTTCGAAGACTGTTTTATCTTCTGGCAGGTCGCAATATTCGTCTAGGATGGTACAAACAATATCCGCAGTCAATCTGAAAGACAGTAAAATAGGCTCTTGTAAATAAATGTTATGGATGGCTGAGTTACGTGGATACTTACTAAATCGACTACTTTTCGTATACAGTAACACCATGGGTAGACGTGGCGGGAGCCTGAAAAGTATACAACTACCGGTATCAGGCCATTTTTTCTGTCAGTTTCAAAAACAATTGTAAAATGTGCTAGCCTGTGGCCACACCACAAACTTCACAATTGCTTTAATGACCGATTGGAAAACTTAGCTCTAAAACCGCTAGTTTGTATACTAATTACCGTGTTGCCAATAATATAGGGCTAGGTAATTTTAACATAATATTATTATTTTATTCCCAACTCCCCTCTTCCACAAATTAAACTAATAACTAAACACCCTTTTAAAATCATTATTTGCTTAAACAAAGTCAGGCGGAACTGGACACTAGTCTTCATTGTCACTATAAAAATCTTCTTTTTCCTGGAACGTTTTATTTCTCTGTACACTGATCACGTTTTAATTTACCAAGTTTTTTTTTATTGTTTTTTTCATGATTTTAAGCATATCTCCCAATTCCAAGTGTAATCTTTTTAGGTAATTAATTTTATTAATCGATGCGTTAAACAAATCCGCAAGGACTACATAATATTTTACTTAAACTTGCTTGTTGCATACCAATACATTGCTATATCTAGCTTTTAGCATTTTGTCATACATTTTCTATATTATTTTTTTCATTGTATATTACACTATGTATAACTTTATTTAATAACTTTGTACGTATGTTATTGTTTAATCTTTGAATATCCTTAAATGGCACTCAACTATTGAAATCTTTATTATGAACTTTCCACTTAATCTACATTGTTTCATTTTTGTAATTACGTCGTAACACTTTCTCAATTATAAATACTTCTTGATTGGCTTTTATCATTTTTAGCTCGACTATTCGTAGAATAAGAGAGCTTCAGTAATAACCCCGGGGTCGGCGTCGGCGTCGGCGTCGGCGTTGGCGTCGGAGTCGGCGTCCCACATCAAGGTTTGCGTGTAAGCTGTGTTTACAAGTCTATATCTCTTTCATTTCTTATCCTAGCACAACCAAACTTGGCCATGGGCTTCCTTATAGCATTATCTTAAGGGCTGCATAAGCAATTTTGGTTCCTGTAACCCATGGGCTCCCATGAAACCCAAATTATGATAGCCCATAAAATGTGTCCCATTTCACATCAAATTTTGCGTCTAAGCTGTGTATATCTCTTACAATTCTTACCCTAGCACAATCATATTTGGCCATTAGCTTCCTTATAGCATTATCGTAAGGACTGCTTAAGTAATTTTGTCCTATCTGAACTAAATTTTGGAATTGGTTTCCTTGTAGTATGTTGTAAAGGGTTGGGTAATTAATTTTGTCTTCTGCAAATTCTGGGCTCCCATGGGACCCAAATAGTGATGGCCTATACAATGTGCAATAAAGGCAGATCTAGGTTTGCATGTAAGCATGTATATATCTATAAATTTGGTTTGGGATTTCTTATAGCATTATGCATCTTATTCATACTTTACTCATATTGGGGCATGGGCTCCCTTTTCCCCCCAACCCAGCCCCCACTCCCCTCCCACCGCTCCACACTTTTTTTTATTTATTTTTTTACTTTTTTTTACTTTTTCTTTTTACATTTTTCTGTGTTGTTTTGGACGATTCTTACACATATATGTTGCCCCCTCCCCCACACACCCCACCCCCGCCTCTCCCCCCTCGCCCCCACTTGAAATTATTATTATTATTACTTTTTTTTATATATTTCTGTGTTTAGTCAATTCTTACACATATATGTTGCCCCCTCCCACCCCCCGCCACCGCCCCCCACACCCCACCCCAGTTGAAACTATTTTTTTTTTTACATATTTCTTTGTTGCTTTTGTCAGTTCTTACACATGTTGCCCCCTCCCCACCTGCCCCGCTCCCACGCCCCCCCCCCCCACCACACAGTCGAAACTAGAATGTATTTAATTTTTATTTATTTTTTACATATTTCTGTGTTGTTTTGGTCAATTCTTACACTCAAAGCTTGTTACACATAGTTTGTTACACATATATGTTGCTCCCTCTCCTTCCCTCTCCCCCCCCCCCCCACCCACCCACACACACCAACTGGAAACTTTTTTTTTTTTTTACATATTTCTGTGTTGTTTTGGTCAATTCTTACACATAGCTATGTTGCCCCACCTCCCCTCCCCCACCCCACACCCACGCTCGAAATGGAATATTTTTATTTAATGTTTATTGTTTTTTTTACATATATCTGTGTTGTTTTGGTAAATTCTTACACATAGCTTCTTACACATATAAGTTGCCCCCTCCACCCCATTCCCTGCCTCTCCACCACCCCCACCGCCCCCGCCCCCCACTCCCCCACACTACCCCCCTCCCCATTCGAAACTCCATTTTTTTATTTTTTTACATATTTCTGTGTTGTTTTGGTCAATTCTTACACATAGCTTCTTACACATAATTTCTTACACATATATGTTGTTCCCCCCCCCCCCCCCCCCACCCCACCCCACACACTCGAAACTGTTTTTTTACATATTTCTGTGTTGTTTTTGTCAATTCTTACACATAGCTTCTTACACATATATGTTGCTACCCCCCCCCCCCCCCCACCCCCACCCCCCAAACACACACTCGAAACTGGTTTTTATTTTTTTTACATATTTCTGTGTTGTTTTGGTCAATTCTTACACATAGCTTCTTACTCATATATGTTGCTCCCCCCCCCACCCCACACACTCGAAACTGTTTTTTTAATTTTTTTACATATTTCTGTATTGTTTTGGTCAATTCTTACACAGCTTCCTACACATATATGTTGCTCTCCCACCACACACACACACTCGAAACTTTTTCTTTTACATATTTCTGTGTTGTTTTGGTCAATTCTTACACATAGCTATGTTGCCCCACCCCCCTCCCCAACCCCACCCCACGCTCGAAATGAAATATTTTTGGTAAATTCTTACACATAGCTTCTTACACATATATGTTACCCCATTCCCTGCCTCTCCACCCCCACCCCACTCCCCCATGAGTGATATATTTTTTTTATTTTGTTTTACCATATTTCTGTGTAGGTTTGGTAAATTCTTACACATAGCTTCTTACACATAGCTTCTTACACATATATGTTGCTCCCCCCCCCCCCCCCAACCACACACACACACACTCGAAACTTTTTTATTTTTACATATTTCTGTGTTGTTTTGGTAAATTCTTACACATAGCTATGTTTCCCACACCCCACTCCCCTCCCTTCCCCCACCCACCCCCACGCTCGGAATGGAATATATTTATTTAATGTTTATTGTTTTTTTACATATATCTGTGTTGTTTTGGTAAATTCTTACACATAGCTTCTTACACATATATGTTGCCCCCTCCACCCATTCCCTGCCTCTCCACCACCCACAACCCCCACACTACCCCCCTCCACCCCCATTCGAAACTCCATTTTTTTATTTTTTTATGTGTTGTTTTGGTCAATTCTTACACAGCTTCTTACACATATATGTTGCTCTCCCCCCCACAAACACACACTCGAAACTTTTTCTTTTACATATTTCTGTGTTGTTTTGGTCAATTCTTACACATAGCTATGTTGCCCCCCTCCCCCACCCCACCCCACGCTCGAAATGAAATATTTTTATTTAATGTTTATTGTTTTTTTTTTACATATATCTGTGTAGTTTTGGTAAATTCTTACAAATAGATTCTTACACATATATGTTACCCCATTCCCTGCCTCTCCACCCCCACCCAACTCCCCCAATGAGTGATATTTTTATTTTTATTTTGTTTTACCATATTTCTGTGTAGTTTTGGTAAATTCTTACACATAGCTTCTTACACATATATGTTGCCCCCTCCACCCCCATTCCCTGCGTCTCCACCTCCACCCCACTCCCCCCCCCCATGAGTGATATTTTTATTTTTATTTTGTTTTACCATATTTCTGTTTTGTTTTGGTCAATTCTTACATAGCTTCTTACACATATATGTTGCCCTCCCCACCCCCCGCCTTTCCCCCATTCCCAGGCAAAACTCGATTTTTAATTATTATTTTTTTACATATTTTTGTGTTGTTTTTACTATTACTATTTTTGTGTTGTTTTCACTACCCCCACCACCCACCCCACCTCTCCCCCACCCCCACCCCCATCCCTGTTCGAAACTCCATTTTTTTTACATAATTCTGTGTTGTTTTGGTAAATTCTTACACATAGCTTCTTTTACATAGCTTCTTACACATATATGTTGCTCCCCCCCACACACACTCGAAACTTATTTTTTTTACATATTTCTGTGTTGTTTTGGTCAATTCTTACACATAGCTATGTTGCCCCAACCCCATTCCTTCCCCTACCATTCTCTCTCCTCC